>CANYBF010632335.1:0-16828 GCA_948192965.1 Dalechampia spathulata
CTAAGGCCAAAAAACATATGCACACGCACCAAAAACATATGCACATGTCCAAAAGGCACCCTGGAACGGCCAAAGTTGGCCAAGAACGGCCTAGAAAGCCCTAAATCAACTTGGATTGGCCTGAAGCTAACCCAAACTGACCCAGAGGCATTCCTAAATTGATCCAGATCAAGCCGGTCCAAAATGAGGGTGCGACAGCAACCATATATGTATATTAATATTGGTTGTGTATTTTATAAAAATCCTAACCTATATAATGTGTATATGATTCTTAATTTGTTGTTATATGTATGAATGATGCATTTAAAGTGATTAAATTTTGTTGAGAATATGAATTGGTGAAGGGAAATGGAAGAAGTGAAGTGATTATGAATGGTTGCATTTGCTGCCTTTTTTTTTAAAGATTGGTTTCCTTATAGTTTAAGGGGAAAAGATAAGTTTTGGCTTGAGTTATATTGATGTTATGTTTGAATAATGTGTTGGGATGTTGATTATGTGATTTGAATACAAATGGAAATGAGTTTTGACATGAATATATGCATGAAATGTGGACTGGAATGAAGAAAAAGGTGAGAAGTTTGCTTGTTGCCCAAAAAAATGATTATTTTGGTTTTGGCTTTTATACATTAGTAAAAGTGTGTAATTCATGTGAATACATCAAAATAAGATGGAATATGGTGTTAAAATGAAGAAAATGGGATTTGATTGCATGAGATATGAAATAATGTTGTGAAATGCAAAATCGAATTTGGTTTTGGACATAATTTTTAACCTTGCGCCAAATTCACTATTAAAGGCCTTAATATTATTCACAAATTTTATGTAATATATTAAATTAAAGATTATTGAGTTTATTTTCTAATGATATAAAATATGATTAATTCCAATTTCATTTGGTCTATTAAAAGTGGGACGCTATGCATAGGGGTACATGAATGGCAATATTAAATGTTTGTTTCGGCAAGTACATTTTACATACCATAATTTCCTATGTTTTGGTATCTTGTTTACATTGATTATTACTTCGATTTATGCATTATAAGATGGCCTAAATTTGAGTGGTATTTATGGTTCATGACTTGTCCATAAGGCTGCTAAAAGGTATGAACAAGTACGGTGAAAACAAGTAGCAAACCTTAAGGAAAAATGACAAAATAAATAGTATACCTTAGCAAAGGAATAGTAACATGGCATGTAAGTTTCAGCCACTTAAGGAATGCATGCTCCAAGCTTCAAAACTTCAAGCTAAACCCCCTTAAACCTTATTACTAATTCTTATACACATGTAAACACATTTAGAGGTATTAAAGGACTTTAATGTTATATATTTAAATTATGTTGATCTATGATCCATGTATGCTAAAATGATTAAACTATATGATTTACATATTACTATACCTTAATATGTTTACCATAGGTACTTGTACATGAATGCATGAATGAGTTAAGGTGTAAATAAGACTAATCACTTATAATGATATCAAAAGGGTGACTAATAATACTTAAATGCACTTTATGCATGCATTAATGACTATAAACCTATAGTTGGCTGAAATGTTTATATGATCACTATATATGAAGTGTGGTATGATATGAGATGAATATATGCTTATATGTTTCTAATTAATCAAAGTGAATTTATGGCAATATGTTATGAATGAATGTGAATGTTTAAAGCTAATAAGTACATGGATGATGTGAATGGCTTTAATAAATGAACTTGAAATGGAAAATGCTACAGGTATAGCTGAGGACACCCATATTTCTCCTTGAGCTCACGACAAGGGTAAAGCTAATTGAGGTTTATGCTTTTCACTTCATGACCTCATTTAAGGTCTTGGAATGACTTCTTTATGTTTAAATGCCTATGGTATCAAAGTAATAAGTTTTTATGACCAACACTATCATATGATCAACATTGTGTATGATCATTCAAGCATCATTCATATATCATGTCATGAATCATACAAGTATAAAAGCATGCTCATGACATATCATAGAGAGGTTATAAGGTAGAAGAAGGAAAGAAAAGAGATGTTTATAAAGCTATATGCTATGGACATGTATTGGGCATAACGATGATGGATTCCTTTTGGGGAATCATACAGTTTTGTTCCTTTATGGAACCACAGAGCAATGATGGCTTTATTGAACAATAAAGTAATGATATGTTCCCAGGAGAACTAGTACTGACACATACATGACCCAATACAGATTATGCACAATCATGGAATGCTGAACATGTTTGTATTCTTACAGATGTTACAAGAAAATGAGAGGGAGGATGCAAAGCATGATTATATTCTCATAGACATACATTATCATGTCCAACACATAGAAGTACAAATATGGATAATGATATTTACACCATACTTATGCTATTATAGAGATGTAAACATAATGATGATGCTATGTATAATATTGTTATAGGAAAGCTTATAGTGATTCCTATACGGCATTTATTTCTATCTTTACACCATATATGACTTATTATAGATAAAGTACATTGTTAGATGTTACAATATGATATCGTTATGATGATTAATGAATGTTTATTTTGAAATGACTTTATTATGATTCTTTTGATATATGATAATATCATTTACATGTTTTTATAGCATCATTGAGTTTTATACTCAGCATTTATCATTTGATGAATGGAGGTTTGAAACCCTCTAGTGAGCATTTGGTTTAGTTGATCTATAGTGGGTAGGGAGTCTGATTTTATGAAATCTCATTCTCGGAGTAGTGTTGGATAAATATAACGTACTCCAAAATGTTTTTTACATTATGTAACTAATTATATTAATCATCATGGTAGTAGTACTTTAATTGTGAACCTCTGATGTGTGTGTTCATGATACCATTGTATTTTATTAATTTAAACATATGGATGGCTGTATTATCATATATTATTGATTAATGTTGTATGCATATGTTGTTATGCATGCACACTATTATGAAATGATAATATATATGTTTATAGATAGCAAAGGAGCTCAAGTACTTTTACAATAATTTATTTACAAATGTTATATTGCAAAAAAATTTTATGCATCCCATGTAGGATGATTGGTGATTTCTTTACTTAAGGAGTTATTAATTATTCCATAAGAGCATGTTACACCGATGTATAGGCATGACATTAATAATAATAATAATAATAATAATAATAATAATAATAATAATAATAAAAATAAAAATAAAAATAAAAATATTATTATTATTTAAAATCATTAACATTATTAATTGTATTGATATTTATTATTATTATTATTATTATTTGTAATCATAAGTATTATTATTTTTAATTATTATTTGTATTAATACTTATTTTGTATAAGTACTAATATTGTTATTATTATTACTATTATTGTTATTATGTTATCATCATCATTATGTTTTATAATTATTAATATTATTATTTATAAGTATTATTTGTATTAATATTTATTATTAATATTTGTTATTATTATTATTATTATTATTATTATCATTAGTTTTAGTATTAATATTAATATTATTATATTTTTGTAAATATTAATATTTTATAATTTATAATTATTATTACATTTATTTATAATCATCATTATTTTTTATTATTATCATTTTTAATTATTATTATTATAATTATTATACTTCCCACCATAACTAACAATAATTCCCACCTCATTTCCTTTATATCCTTATTATTTTTAAAATATAATTATTTGAAAAAAATAATTCAGAGGAGAGAGGGAGGATGTTTAATGGTAGAAGGAGAGAGAATTTTACAAATAGGAGAGGAAAGGTCTAGGAAAGGGAGAGGGGAGAAGAGAGGTGAGGGGCTATGTTAGTCCTTTATCAAGATTTATGTCATGCTTAAGGCACACCCTCTTGCCCTGCTTATATACCATGCACCTAACTTGGCTGCCATTTTTAGTAGCATATGTTCTATGTGGATTCCAGCATGCTCATCATGTTTTGCCATATTGGCATGGCTGTCAGTCATACTAGTGTCTACTATTTACAAAACATCAAACTTGGAATTTGTTTTAATTTTACCTTAAATTGATAATTTTTATTTTTTAACACTAATTTGAGAAATTGCTATAAATGAATTATGTTTTACTGACATATTATTTTATATATTAAAACATACTAGCATTTTTATTTACTAATAAACTTATGATGAAAATTTAATCATTGGGAGACTGTTTATCATTGGAGTTTGAAAGATGACTTTAGTAATGGATGTTACTCTTCATCCTTAATTCATAGGTAGTCAGCAATGAGTATTTATAATATTGCATTCATTGTAAAATTGTAACGGGAGTACTAACCATGATTGTAGACTTTAAATGGATGTCATTATTGTTCCATCACTAAGTTTAGTGATGGTAGTTGTTTGTAGCTAAATTGATTATTGATTTATCAAGTTATTGATGGGCTATTCTATTATTAAGCCAAAGATCTGTTGGTAATCTTTTGCTCTTCATGCTTAAAATAATATTTACTTTTACTACAAAACTTCCATGATCAACGGGAACATCCCATTGAAAATACTTGTGCAAAATAAGATCAAGATACACACTTGCTAAACAATTTTAAAGTTTAAAAGAGTGAAAAAAATTTAATGAACTTATTGATATAAAAGTTCTAATACAATGTGATAATATAGGACTAAGAGCATCCTACTCTTATCTATCTTAGTACACTAGCTCATAAAAAGGAGCAAGTAATGGGTTGTAACAAGCTAGAGCAAACGTCACATACTCAAAAACATATCCAATAGTAGATTTTAAAGGATTGATTGTGCAAGACATTTAATTAAACTAAATGTTAATTTACATTATGGCTAAAGTTTTGGATTTTAAAAAAATGATATGTAAATTTATGTTGACATACTAATATGAAGAATACTATATTTTTTTAATATAAGACATGTTTTTTTAATGGTTTAAAATTTTTTCCTATATTTATGGCTTATTTGTAATTGAAAAAAATAACATACATAACTTAGATTTAATGAAATGTAACTAAATGAATCTATATGGTTTTGCATCATATATGCCCATGATTCAAGATTTGATAACAAGATAAAATATTGAAGTTTCAAATCATGGTAACATGAAAAGGGTTTGTAAACTCTTAAAACTTGAACGATAAATGACATGGCTCATAAATACAACCAAAATTAACTTTTTTTTATGAAAAGTGCAAATGGTTATGTATGATCTCGTGCATTGAAGAACAATGGCTTATTTATCTTTTAGCATTTGTACCTTTACTTTGTTATAATCACATTTTCTTAACTCTACTCTCTTGCAACCTCCTTTCCCTTACTAGAATCTAAGCATAGATAAAAAAAAAGTATATACTAAGAAAATTCTTAATTGTATATATGCAAGGTTATACTGCTAGTGTTCAACTATGCATTAACCAAATGTTTATTGATATCATTTAGATTGATTTTTTGATGGTCCACTGAGTAGAACTTTTCTAATTTTTCTTTTCCATTTTTAAATTTGCTTAGTATTAGACAATATGTCATATCCTCACTTTTAGCACACACTGCATTAATGTTTCGAGTAAGGTGAATCGCTTTGTATATGATCATAATTTAGATGATGACATGGAATTATGGGAAATATGTATTATAGAACGTGAATACTGTGATATTTAATAAATGTTATGATAATGATAGGAAAATAATTAGTGAATTCACTATATGACAATAATTTGAAGAAATACTATATTGAGTACACTAAAAATATTTAAGTGTGTTTAATTATGATAAATAATTAGACATACATATAATTGTGTATGAAAATGTACGTACATATGTAAATGTAAAAATACAAAGAATTAAGATGAATTATAAGTGTGTAAAGAGTATGCATAATTTAATAATTATGTATGAATTAAGGAAGAGTATAAATAAATAATACGAATGTAATGTATATGTATTTATATAAGTATATGTATATATGGTTATTAGTATAAATAAATGTATAGATAAGGTATATGTATAAGTGTAAGTATAATGTGGTATTAAAATATTGTGTTAGTATTAACAAAATGTATTGATATGATAGAATGAATATAATATTATATATGATAAATATAATATGAAAAGGAATAAATAAATAAGAAAATGGGATAAATAATGTGTATGTAAGTAAATATATAATTATGTGGAAGTTATGTGAGTGAGATTTAAAGAAAGTATATTTTATTTGGTATGGAAGAATGTGTTAATGGAGGAATATAATATTAAGTGTATAGATATTTATGAAAGTGGTATGGGTAATGGTGATAATGGAAAGAAAGAGAAAATAAAATATTAGTTTATTAGTTAGTGGGAAAAGATGAAGAAAATTATTATATTGATAAATAAGATAGTGGAGTATAATTAAGGTATAATAATACATATGTAAGGGTTTTGATTGGAGGAATTTGAATTTAATATGTATAATTATATGTATAAGTACGAATTTAGGGGTACAATTATGTATGGTACGGTGTATCATAGAACCGCCTTAAGTCCTAACCTTCCTCCATTCAGTTTTTTCCCCATTTTATCGTAACACATTATTTTTCCTCTCATTTTCTCCTTATAACCGAATGCTCTCCACCTTGTTCCTTCTTCTTAATTTTCTTTCTTACATTTCATTCTTATTCTTCTCCATTTTGCTTCATAGAAACTATAACATACATCATTCCTTCTTCATTTTCTCTTCAAAGTTCAAGTAAAACACAAGATCAATATGTTTAGCTTAAGGTTTTATTGAAGCATCTTCACTTTCATGAAGTTCAAGTCAAGGCCAAGGCAGTTTCACCTTAGCCACCAAAATCACACCACTTTCTTCTTCTTTCCACTTTATTCCTCATGTATAATATTAGATCTATGTATATTTCTTGAGTTTAGTCTGAAATCACTTTATCTTCATCTTGTTCTTCTATAGGCCAAACCACTTTTCTTTATTTTCTTCAAGTTCAAAGGCCTAAACCACTAAATCTCTCATGTTTCTAAGCAAACCATAACATATTGATATCTAGATCATATTATCTTTTGTCAAATCATCTTTTGATGATTATGCATGTATGTGTTGATGAAAAAAATCAAGCTTAACAAACTTAAAACAAGTCAAGATGAGGAGATCCTTGTAGATTGGGTGTAAAATCACAAAGAAGATCAAGTTTAATTTGGTTTTTAGTTGGTTGCTTTAAGGTGAGTATGGTTTGATGTTAGATCTATGAGATTTTGAGTAAAATGATGTTATGGCCAAATTGTTTAAAGATTAGATCTATAGTTTGAGTTCTTGAAGTGAGATTTTTATAAGTCATGGATGTAATAGTGAAAGACTATAATGGATTGCGTGTGGTGCATGTGTGTGTTGCTGTTTTTCTTTGCTTTGCTAAATCATAGTGAGAATGATGTATGTGGATGAATAACCTTCTAGCATGCTTAAAGAAAATTGATAAAAACATAAGGTAATTGCTTAAAAAGTCATAAAAACTCAAGTTAAAAGATGATTAATTGATGATATATGGTTAATCTTAACATTAAGTTTAAATGATTTGAAGTTATGGAAACTATTTTCTAAGTGTTAATAGATCTTCTTACTACATATAACTTGATATAAACTTGAAGTATTTTGATGATTAAAGGGGTATATGGCCATGTAAAGTTTAAGGGCTTAAATGAACACTAAATTAAGTATATTAAGTATTTATCAAAAGCTTATTGAGTTAATTTATTAATGGTATAAACTTGTTTGCATGAAATTAGTATTAGATAATTAAAATGAAGTATTAAAGAGTATTGGTGTGTATGTTGACATGCGGCCTTATAAGTGTCTAAATCAATGGTATGACTTGTATATTTAATGAACAAGGTTTAAGAATGCATTTTTAAATGATTAAGTAAATGATGATTGAAGCATGATAGCCATATTGATTTTTGAGGGCTTAAATGATTAGTTAATTAAGTATGTTAAGTGTAATTCATTTAAAGGTTACAGAAAATTAATGTTTAAGGACTGAAAAATCAACTAAGTAGACTTGAAATGGGTCTTAAAGAAGTTTATTGAATTAACTAATTAATAATATAAAATTTTTTGCATGATATTGACTTAAGTTAATAGAAATGAAAGATAACAATAAAGTATATGATGCGATGAAATACAGTTTGCTAATGTTCTAATTATATTATTGAATTAGATATTAAATAAATTAAAGACATATGGTATGAAATAATTTACATGAATTGACTTTGATTGACCAAAATGAAGCTTTAAGTGAAGTGTTTTGAATGATGACTTACGGTTTTTTAGTATCCAAAATGAGTATGCTTAAATTGGATGTTTAATGATAAGTTAAAAATAGATGGCATGTTAATTGAAGTGGTTAATTGAAATATAAAGTGAGTGCATAAATAAGTATTTTAAGACATGTGTATATTATAATAAGTCTTTTGAATTTTGTTATTTAAGTGGTTAAATAATAGTGGTATTAAAGGGGTAAGTATAAGAAGATTTATGATGATAATTAAATGACTTGCATATGAGTTATAATATTGAACAATTTTAAATAAAGGTGTAAGATGTTATTGGTTTATCTTAAACAATAGGATTAGTATATGAATAAGATAGTAAGAAGTTAAATAAGTCTAATGTTTATCAAATGACTGATGTATTATGCTATAATATCAACTGTTTTCCAAGAGAATACAAATAAGGTTAGTAATAAAAATAAGGGAAGAAAATAGCTATAGAAGATTATGGTTTTAAATAAGTAATGACTATATTAATGAAAGGAGTCTTCTAATATGATGTTGGAAAATTTAATAACTATAGTTTTCAATAATATGAAGATTATATTAAGTTGATATTATATACATGCTACATTTGGTTCAAATTATATGATATCTAATATGGTTGATATGAATAGTGATACCAATATAAAAGATAATCTGGTTTTCCTAATTGATGTTATAATAAGTGTTTTGAACTGATAAGTAAATGACTATTTTATAGTGGTATATGATTGCAAGTGTGAATTATGGATAATTCATAATGGAATCCAAATTATTGATTAAAGATGATTATTGATTTGTTAATTAAGTGGTTCAAAGGAAAATCTACCGATAAATTAGGGAATTTAAATAAGGGAATGGAAATCAGGTTTGTGTTATTTATTAGTTAATTCCTTTAAAAAGGATCAGTAAGTAAATATTAACTTACTTTGACATTAACATGTGATTATATGTTTTATTTCATATTTTTACTACATTATTAACATGAATAATCAAAATTAAATTGAAAATGAATTCCATAGGGTATATACTATACAATATATGATAATACATACTATTTAATAAAGATGATAATTAAAGTTCATGGTTATAGAGAAATTATATGTTGAGTATCTACTTTATTATGATATTATTATTTAACAATGATGAATGATGGTTGATATATTTAGAATAATTATGAAAGGGTGTAACTGATATAATATAGTATCATGATCCATCAAATAAGGTTATCGTATACAAAATTATGAATACAAGGATATAGTGAATTTTGATGGAGGAAAAGATCATCATTATATTTAATGATATTGAATATATATAAAATGGATTATGTATGGTATTATATTCTGATGCTTATATATTCAATATGACATTAAAGCATATTAATTACATATCATGTAATGAATTATACAAGTAAGAAGGCATAATTATGAGATAGTATAAAGAAGTTATAAGATGGGAAAGGAAAAGAATGAAATGATTCTAAGGGTATGATACGTACCGGTTTATGAGATTCAATATCACAATTGTATCAGAGATATGTAGTGATAAGATAGTAATGTATAAGTTACTATATCTATAGTTTATAATTATATTAAATGAGGTATTTCATCTATGATGTGTCATGATTTATGGTGAATGGTTAATAGTGATTTATAGTTGATGAATTATAATATCATGGCCTATTAATCAAGGTTAATAAGCAATATTTTAATGTACTTGTGTTATAAAGTGATCTTCATTATATTATTATCATTGAATGTAAGAAATTGATGATGAATGATACTTTATCATGATGCTTACATATTTTCATCATAGCATCATGGCATAACGCATACATATCATATCATAAAACATGTAAAGACATATTCATATTCATAGTATTATATGGAGAAATAAGGAAGGAGGAAAATAAGCGAATGTGAGGAAATGTTAAATGGAAAAAAGTACTAGGCATTATGAAATGAATTCCTACGGGAAATGAATGGAAAGGAAAATGAAATGAAAGGAAAAAAATGAATGTGAAATGGGTTCAAGTTTGTTAAACCATAAAAATGATATGAAATGAAATGTAAGACCCAGCACCATGCACGCATATTAAATGGCCCAGTATATGAAAGGGTAAGTGAAATAATATGAAATGTTATAGGAAAAAAAAAGAGGGAGAATACATAACATAAATGCATTCTTATAGACAAACATCATCATTCATATATCATGAAAGTACAGAGAATGGGATGATGAAAGCACTCCAAGTGCACATGTATAAATGTTATAGAAACATGATGGATTCTATATGATATGTTATTCATAAAAAGAATATAGAATATAGTCACATTCTTACAAAGATGATAAAATGAAATGATACAGGAAACAAAGGAAAGTATATAGCAAATTGACATTCATAATACATACCATATTACATTACTACATAATGAATCATATTCAATGATTGGAGCTTATGCTCAAGAGTAAGAATGATCATGTTGATGGAATGATGAATACACTATAATTGTGCTTATATAGGGATGTATATGGAGGAATGATGTACAGTATGGTGTGTTGGATAATGATACAGATACATTCATAAATAGATATTGACAGCATTCTAATGCTGATAACATGATGATATAATATTACAGAGAACTTGGTATAGACGTACGAGCTTGTACTTATAGGTAGTAGTTTTATACTAAAGATTATTGTGAGATATAGATAGTTGATGATTTACAATGATTATACAATATGATCATATTATGGGAATGATTTGTAGTAATGAAATAGTGGGTATTGGTATACGATGTGTAATATTGCATACCTGTTATAAGATTTAGATTTCTTATAGGTATTTTTGAAAAGATTATTGATTTCAAAGAAAATAGGTGATGTCTATCATGGAAATAGAATTGGTATAGTATTGTCATAAATAAAGTATGATTTGAGGAATTTAGAGAGCAAAGAAATGTTGATATATAAGAGATGCTCAGAAATAATATTTTAAATAATTATATAGCGATGCTATAATTATGATGATTAGAACTACCAAACTTGTTATATATATCACATATGTTTGTTTATACCTTATATGCTTATGATTATAGCACCACTGAGTGATATACTCAGCGTTCATCATTTGATGGATGCAGGTTTAGCAGATGGATGGAAATACATAGATTCCTTGGTACTAGTTCATCAGTACTCCCATTGATGACAAGGACTTGGATCAGTTTAAGGTTTTTACTATATAGTAATTTCATGCAATTAGAGTATTGTACTAAGGCAATAAATACATGTATGTGATGTGAGTTTTAATATTCTTAAATGTTTTTCTTCAGACTCAATATATAGTATGAAATTTCTCATATATCAATTTAAAAAAAATTACTGCATCTTAATTGGTTAATAATTAATATCCCTTGTAGGATGTTTGTGAACTTTCTTGAATAGAGAGTTAGTAATCATGCTACCAGAGCATATTGCACCATAAGGGGTATGATAATAATGAATGTAAATGAACTCATGACATAGATTTGCTTTCATGGAATAAGAATGATGAAAGATTTACTTATAGGTTTTCTTTAATTTTTCTTTCAGGAGTGATTGTTTTGGGATATAATCTTAAAAAAGATGGATGAGAAGCTTTTATTTTTTATATTCTTGATTCAGTAACACCATTTTTTTTATTGCCTCTAAGGTTTAAAGATTTTTCTATGTGAAAGTGATCTAGTAAGGAAAGAGTTTAAAGAGATTATCATATTAAGCAAATATTTTCATTACTTTCTTTTTGTTTGATCTTTCTCTCATTTTCTCTCATTAAAAATAATGTAGCGTTTATTAAATATGAATAGTATTATTTTACTTATCAAGATGTATACTTGTATATTGTAATATCATATGATGTAATATGATATAAACATGATTTTAAATGGAATAAAGGTCATATGTAAAGTTTTATAATTTTTAATAGCAGTTTGATTTACATGCCAACTTGATAATTCATGCATTATGCTATTATCTAATAAGTGATGACCTAATTTCAAGTGTTTATTATAGTACTACATAAAGAATAATCATAATCTTTTCTTCTTTTTCCTTTTCAATGAAATATACTTTCCTTATAATTATAACATTTATTCTAGTATTCTTATACCATGTATCTATGACCTATTCATTTGTATGAATAATCATGCAAACATTCATCTACATCACCATGGTATGCCATTGATGTATAAAACCATTGAACAAATTATTTGCAAGACATTAAAGTTAACAATATAGTCCATTGTTCATTTATAACTTTTAATGTATATAAACAATTTACATGCATACATATTCATATAAACTAGTGGCTTTAAGGCATTGCCTTTATATTGTTTACACACAAGACATGGTTGTATACATGATTCAAATATACTAAAGTGTATCTCATCTAGTGCCTTTAAACTATAAAATGACACTCATTGATAATTGACCAACCTCTTTGTACCTTAATGATGCTAACATGTATTTATTAAATCATAAATGTTAGGTATAAAAAATTAATTATGCTAAAATTTATTTATATAATACAAATATGCTTAGCAATAAGCATGTATCATTTTAAACAAAGTTAAAATAACATTCATAGTTAAGAATCATCAAATAACGTTTCATTCTATGTTTTAAATCCTTATGATTTGAATAAAAAATAATAATTATGCTACTATAACATATATTATTTATTATCTTATACCTATACTTATTGCTTGCATTATAACTTGAAATATCATGCTTACATCTTAATATAGTTAAAATCAATTGTTATGTACTCAATACTACAACAAATGTTGTATTTTATAATGCAATTATATGATGTAAGTAATGCATATCTTATATCAATTATGTCCACTCCTTCTCCCTACTAATCCTTTTGTACCTTTACTCCAAGATATAATCATCAGAACATTTATACATAATAAAATACACAATAACAACATAATCTAGCCTATTAGAATCATTGATAGGGAACTAACACCTTCTATTTCACAATCATTTAATAGGGCATGATCCATCCTATTGTATCTTAACTATCACACTCATCTTAGTGTCCTTCCTTATTCATCCATATGTCATGCTACTTGATTCGATTTGTGAACAACTCAATATTGGCAGTATGATGTATGATTGAATGAATTTCATATCAAAACTTAACCATATCAACCTATATCATCATAATTCCATATTAATTTCAACCATGTCATCATAAATAATACAACTCCATGATTCATTCCATATATCATTTTGTATCATAACAACATACCAATGGATTTAAAATAAGGAATATTAATTCAAGGAACTTCTTTTCCCTTATATTCCATATTATAGAAAATTGAATCTTAAGAATAAACATAACTTAGTATATTTTAATCTTCATTGATAATGAACATCTAAGTAAATAATTATAGTTATCAATAAAAAGCATTGACCTTTATTGATATATTAAACAACACGCACATTACGGATTGAAACCATATCATAATTAACTATAGTTAATCTATCAAACAATTTTGATTCCTATTTCAATATAGTCAAAATTATGAATGGAATCATTAAATAATAGATAAAATGATGGTTAATTCATTAACCAATAATTTTTTAATCCTAACACCATTGCCTTTAAACAGGTTTTTCACTTACCTATCAATCACCTATTATTCTCATTTATAAGATTGATTGTAAATAAGCATAAACTTGTTTTATCTTTGAGTTAACATTTTATTAGTGGGGAAGTAGTTACTTTCCTTTTATTATATCTTTTTTTCAAAAGAATGTCACATCCTGAAATGAGCACACATGTTGCATTCATAAAACTACTTGAAATGTTATGTTTTATATGTTATTTATGTGAAATTATCATTATGATGATAAGTATATGATAAGATTAAAGTTTATGCCTCAAATGATGAAATTAAAAATTTTGTCGAAACCACTGAAATGACCCCTGAACGGTACTAAATTGATATTTTTGATGTTAAAAATACTTAATTTGATTAATTGACTATGCTCAAAGTGTTTTTGTTAACTTAAATTAGGTATATGCTCAATTAAAAATTATTTATGATGTCATCATTGAGTAATGATGATATAAGTGTGATGTAAGCAAGTGAAATTAAATTGATTTTTCTTAGAAAATGAATAATTATGAGTTAATAATGTATTAGTAGGAATATATAATAAATTTTAAATATTAGATATGTATAATTAGTATTTTTAATTATGATGTTAAAATGATGTCATAAATAATTAAGATGATATCATAATTAGGAAAATAGGATAATTAGTGTTATGTAAGATGATAAATAAATAAACATAAATGGTAAAAGAATAAATTAGAATATTAAAATGGAAGTGGAATTGGTAATTGTAAAAGTGTATAGGAAATAGAAAAAGTAGTTTAGGAATGGTGATAATGGATGGAGAAAGAGTGTAAGAATATTAATTAATTTGGTTTCAGAAAATTTATGAATGGTATTTAAATTAAATTAAGGTATATTGGAATATATATAAAGTATATAGATATATTTATACTTCATTCAATAAAAATTTCCCTTCATTTGAACTTCAATTCACTCAAATAATTATCCCATTTCCCATCTAGCCAAAACCCCATCCCCCATATTTCATTTTTCTCTCCTAACCTCTCATTTGTCATCTTATCTCTTTCTTATCTTCTTCCTTCTTAACTTAACCCTAGTTTCTCTATTTTCTTTGGAAGTAGTTGATAGTTTCCTTACTTATCCTTCATTTTTCTTCTGAAATTTTATGAATCTTACAAATTCTAAGCAAAACACTTAAGTTCAAGACAAGATATATCCATTTTCTTCTTGTTTCTTCATGAAAGCGCATGTATCCTTCTTTCATCAACCAAAAACCATAAGTCTTCTTCTTAGTTTGTGTGTTTTCTCAAGCTTCAAGCCAAGTTAAAGCTTAATCTTCAATTCAAGGCTGAGTACATGCATGTTTGATACCATTTAAAGAGTGGTCGAGACTCTTTTCTAAAGGATCCTCAAGAGTAAGTCAAGGATCTTGTAAAACTATAACTTTTGATGAAAAACTGAAACTTCTATGAACTACATATTCTTTCTATAGTTAGATCTAACTTATTTTAGTGCATGCATGTGGGTTAAATTTGTAGATCTATAAAGCAGAAGCAAAAAGGTGGAGAACCATACAAAATCTGTAGCCTATATCCAAAGGAAGTTGCTTTAAGTGGAGATTTGGTTATTTGATAAAAGGTGAGTAAGAGAAAGTATGAATAGGTAGTTGATTGAGTGATTTTAGAAAATCTTGATGGGATTTAGGTTTTGGCCAAATGATATATAGCATATTTAATAAGTTTTGGTTTTTGTTTTGATGATTAGAAGGTTTACGATTGTAAAATATGAGTAATAAAATGTTGAAGGGTTTTTGTAGGTGTGTTGTGTTGATTTCTTCTTTTGGCCGAACCACTCAATGAATGTGTTAATGGTTGGTAAGCTTAAAATGTGGTTTAAGTGTTAATTTACTAAAAATAGAAGATTATTAATAAAGAAGACCAAGAAAATGAAGCTTACGTTAAGTTAAAATGGATGATTTATGGCTTAATGTCACTTTAAGAATTTATAACTTAATAATTTTGAATTTTATGATAAAGTTTAAGTATGACTTAATAAATTTACTTCTAATTAAGGTTAAATAAAGTTTTTATTGATGAGACAAAAAGAAGATTAAGGTATAAGTACAAAAATTGGACATAAAGTAAGCTTAATTGGTGAATTAAAGCCTAATTTCTATTTTTAAGAATATGGACTTTAAAAATAATTTAATATGGATTTTGTTAAATTTAATTTAAGAATATAATGATAATAAAACATAAATAAAAATAAATAGAAGTATTAATATGATGGTTAAGGTTGATATTAAGTAAAATAAGGTCATATAGAAGTAAGATGAAATTGACAGGTTAATTATTAAACTTATGGGATATTCAGCCATGTTATGATAAAGGATTAAAATGGATGTTAAGTTAAGCATGTAAATGGTTTTTTAAAGGTTTAACTAAGTTTTGATAAATAGTACTAATTGGGTTAATGAAAATAAAAGAATGTTAATTTAAATTGGAGTATAAGGTTATATAGTACAAAATGGATTTAAGTGAGTAATTGTTTAAGCATATTCAATGATTTTAAGTAGATTGTTAAATCAATAATATTGAATTATATGAGAATTATTGTTAGACAGAATAATGAGTTAAGATAGCAGTAAGGTATAAGCATATGTTAAAATATTGATTCTGTTGATTTGGGGTATATATGATTGATTGAAATAAGTATCTTAAAATATAATATAAGGGTTAATGACTATATTTAAGTTAAGAATAAATGAAATATAATCAAGAATTATGTAAGTAAAGATTGATTGATGTTTGTACTTAAGTGATGGATTTTTTATGAAATTAAGATACATGGCATAAATTATTGTTAAAGGAAGTAATATAAAGTCATATGAAATTAT
>CANYBF010632355.1:0-16823 GCA_948192965.1 Dalechampia spathulata
TATTAGAAATCTATGAACTTTATAATTAAGCATTGAAATGATACCAGAACTCCTTGAGATCGATATCCTTCTTGCTCTATACTAAGTCTTAGAGACTAAGGGATTTAATCCTGCTTGCAATCATATCTTTATCTTTATTAACCCCTAGAATCCCTGCTTCAATGGCATACAACGTGACATGGCATAATGACATATACATATATGCATGGTAGAGTGTATTGATTGATTGCGCATATTGGATTGCGTATTGGCGTATTTGCGTATTGGCATATTTATACATATATGCATATGAAATACAATATGTTATGGCATATAGTATATGTATGGCATGTATAGTAGTGTGTGCATGTGTCATGTGACATGGCATGTGACATGATGACATAGTATATTTAGGCAAATATACGAATAAAATAATAATGGTCGGTGAAAGGGATCGATGAAATTAGGGGATAATAGAGGGGATTAATTATTACAAGCCAATAATAATCTACCCTATTACATAAATATCCTCGCATACATATTTTGGGACGTTAAGTAACATCCCCTCCTTCCCGGGCACTATTCCTTGCAGTTTTGCACGATCCAAAAATGCGGATGGATTAATATGCAAAATAAACAAATAAAATTCATTAGTAGCAAATGAATTTTGGATTTAAATGACTAGTCCAATACCATTTAAAAGTACGAACCAAGAGTCAAAATCCAGCAATTATTAGGCAATAATTGAAACAATAAACACGAGCTGGATCATGAAAATTCATTTTAATAAAACATAATTTTAAGCAAAATTACTTTGTTTGATCATGGAAAATTAATTAGGAGGGCTAACATCACTTGGAATAATTTGGAGATAGCCACTCGACCAATTAAAATCCAATCCTATCAAAAATTGCATTTATACGAGTAAAAATAGCATTTAATCATAAAAATTAATTTTGATGCCAAAATTAATTATGTAAAAATTGTTTTATGACTATTACAGAATACCTGAGCTACTGTGAAACTCAAATACCACTGGATACGTCAAAATATGATGAAAAAATAGTCCAAAAATACATTTTTCTGGAAAAATGTGAGAGATGTGTGCTGCGCATCAGGCGATGTGTGCCACACATAGGCTGTGTGTGGCGCACATGGCATGATGTGTGGTGCACATCAGAGACTGATCTGCGAGAAAATTAAATCTGTCAGTACAGAAATAAACTACAGATAAAAATATGCAACTTTAATGAAGACAATACCTCATTTTGAGCACGAATCGACCTCCGGTTTAGCAAACCAAACAATTAATTAAGCAATTAATTGAAAAAAATGATTTTAGAGTTTAAATCAAGTAGATCTGGACAATATTTGACAGATCCAGAACCCCAATTGCATGGAAAAGCCACTGGAGTTGCTGGAAAAATTAGATCAAAAAATGGTTTGGGCGAAAACTGGGTTTTTCTGTGAAAACCGAGACCAATGTGCGCTGCACATAGGCCAATGTGCACCACACATAGGCTGTGTGTGGTGCACTTGGCAGAGAAAACAGAGAGAAAATCAGAAATTTTTCAACAGAAACCCTATATCCGACCCTGATCTAAGTAGATCGGACCCGAAAATGGATTTTTGCTTCGTGGATTTGCATCCAACATGTGAAAATAAATTTAAAGTTAAAATTATCATAGATCCAGCAAATATAAGGCAGATCCAGGACATTTAAGGCATGAGAAGACCTTAAACATCACTGAAATAGCTAGATCGGGCGAAAAACTGAGTGAAAACGAGAGAAAATTAGCATTTTCTTTGAAATATAGGGCTCATGTGTGCCACACATAGGCTGTGTGTGGCACACATGAGGTGATGTGAGCAGCACATCCCTCGATAAATAGTAACAAAAACAAGAAAATTGAAGAAAAAAGGGAAATTTACCTTATTCCTATCGAATTTTCTTCTTGATCTTGCTTCCTTCCGTGTTTAGGAAGCCTAACTAAGCCAATTAAGTCCCTAAAACCTAAGGATTTAAATAATTAAATGTTTAATTAATTGTGAGAGTATTTTGGCAGAGTTTTGCCTTGCTTCTGGAGCAAATTCGGAGTCCATTTTACAGACCCCAAGCTCTATATTTATAGAGCAATTTTTGGGCATGGCAATTTTGTAATTTTTACCCGGATTTGAAAAATTCAAAGGCAATGTGTCCCACACATCATGTGATGTGCGCTACACATTGTCAATGTGCTGCGCACATCACCTTTTGACCCATCACGTGGGGCCCACTATGGTTGCTTCGGGAAGTGTTCCCCGAGCCTATAAGTGTTATTGGACATGAGGAACAACTTTGTAGAACAAAGTTTTTCAAATTTCGATCCCGAGAAGGCTCCCGACCAAACATCTTTACTATGCAACGTGCGGTGCACATAGGGTGATGTGCACCGCACATTGCATTTTTACCTTATGTGCACCGGCTCATACGAGTAAAATCGGATGTGTTTCATATGTCAACTGAAGTGCAATCGGCATTCCGAGAAACTTTATAGTTATAAGTTTTCTCAAATTCGGCCCCGAACACCGAGTTTCAGCTAATGGGCCCATTTTAGGGTTTGCGACCCTATTTCGGCCCAAAATGGCATTTGGTGTGCCTGAAGGTCGTATCTCGTGTAGGTATTAATGAAAATGTGTTCTGTATGCATAGAACACTCGAAATAGGCCAAGTGGGGTGGTGGGCCCACCTATGCACTATTCATGATGAATACTGCCCCCGTGGGCCTCACAGTATAAAAGGGGCCTAGAATGTAGCAAACAGAATGCCAAGTGCCTCGCCTTGAGTAAGGCAACATATGGGAAGTGTTCTGTGTGAAAAGAACACTCAGAATCGATTAGAGTGGGTAGCAGGCCCACTAATGCTTGGTGGGTCCCACAGCGCTGTGAGCCTAGAATGTGGCATTTGTAAAGCCACAGAGGTATGCCTTATGTAAGGCATCGATGAAGTGTATTCTGTAAGTACAGAATACACAGAATAGGTCAATGGGGGAAGCGGGCCCCGTCTGTATACTATTCATAATGAATAGTGATCCAGGTTCAAAATGCAATATTTTGCATTCTGTATGTCTTACTATGCGTAGGAGGCATGAAATATATTTTGTAAGTACAGAATACACAGAATAGGTTAATAGGGGCAGTGGGCTCTACTAATGTCTTAGGTGAGCCCCACAGCGTAATGGGCCCAGGAGATTGCATTTGCGATGCCAAGCACTGTGCCTTGCATAAAGCAACTGGAAAATGTATTCTGTAAGTACAGAATACACAGAATAGGCTAATCAGGGGTAGCGGGCCCCGCTATTGCCTGATGGGCCCCACAGCCTAGTAGGCCCAGGAGATGGCATTTGCGATGCCAAGCGCTGTGCCTTGCGCAAAGCAACTGGAAAATGTATTTTGTAAGTACAGAATACACAGAATAGGCTAATCAGGGGCAGCGGGCCCTGCTATTGCCTGATGGGCCCCATCTGTGTATTATTCATGATGAATAGTGCCCAAGGCTAAAAATGCAATACCTTGCATTTCAAGTGATTTGCCTTATGTAAGCGACAGTGAAGTGTGTTCTGTATGTACAGAGCACTTAGAATAAGTGGCGGGTCCTGCCAAGCGCCATGGTGGGTCCCACCAGTTCTGAGGTGTTTTGTGCACCACAATACACAGAGGAAGACACAGAGGCCTATGTGCATAATTGGGGTCGATATCAGGGACAAAAATCGAGCCGAATCAACAAAAATTCGAAATTGCACAAGTGTGAAAAGTCAGGGTCAACACCCCTATTCTCATCACAATCAGTAGCCCTAAATATTGCTTCTCACCCAACCATCAAACTGTCATCGCCTCTTGTATCATAGACCCTTACTAGTCTCATTCTACAACCCTCTCTATATTATGAAGGCCCTTATTCTAGTAGCAGCAGTGAGTCTAATAGTCTTATCTAGTATAAGTCGACACCTAAAAATTCTAACTCCTATCATCTTTCTTTTCCATCACCACCCATCCAACCATCAAGCCTCAGCCTCTTATGATAGTCGATCTCTTTTGCTACTGGCATCGAGCTCAACAATACATGTTGATCATCCTATCACCATTCCTCATCATTTTACAATACTGGAATAGAAGGATGAAGCCACAGGTAACATCATCATAGCATCATTCATAACCTACTCATAGTCGGGTGACGCAACCAAGTAAGTGACAAATCTTTTTACCCCATAACAAGCATGGAACTTGAGTGTGTGATCTTTGCATGTAGTTTTGGCAAAAATGATTAAGATAGGATGAATTGCTTTTTAGCTGGTTGGGTTGTAAATAATATGCTTTTATCCTCTTGATGCATGTACATTTTAGTTTTGGAGATTTACGAAAGGAACCAAATGGGTACTTTGATCCTTGATTGGTTTGAGTTGTAATGATTATTTATGACCTTCTGGTGTATTGACTGCCTTTCCAACCATCATCTAGATATTTTATGATAAACATCTATAGTTTTAATTGCTATTTTTCCATTATTTGATACCCATCAACTCGAATTCTAATAACACTTGTAACTCAGTTGCTAATTGGCATATATTATGCGTTTGCTTTCATCCTTTTGATCCTTCAAAATGCTTTCAATCCTAATCCTCTCTATGTTTGATATATGACTATGTATAGAACTTCTATTGAGGTCCAATTGTTTGGCTAATCTATGCGCTAATAGTTCATAAGAAACGTTTGCATGATGTTCGTTGTTCTAAATTGCCCGATGCTTATGAAATTGAACCCTCATAAAATAATTTTAACAGAGGACAAGCCTAAAAATAGTTGACTACTATATATAAGACATCAGCTAAGCCCCAACATTGTAAATATTAAGCAATATTAGTAAAATATCGAAACTTAACTCTAAGCAAAAAATAAGGACCATCTAAAATTAGATATTGGATTTTAAAATGAAGACCTACTTTTGGTATTTAATCTAGCGACAGCTAAAATAACAACAGGAACTTAGTCGAACAACACAAAAACAACATCCTACCATTAGCCACAAGCAGCAGTTCCTCTAGTTATTTGATATAAAACTTAAACCATTATAGGCTATAACGATATTTTGTTTAGGAATAGCATTAAAGATTTGTACCACTACATGTAAATAAATACAAGGCTTAAATTTATCATCAGATACAATAAAGTAAGGTAGTAGGCGTACCTTGATTTCTCAATAATACCACAACCCAGTATACTAAGACCACAAACATAGAAAATATAAAACAATTTGATCAGCAACTACCATAACAAAAACAACAATGCCAATCAAATACCCCTACTAATTGTACAAGCTGACCTTACGTTAAATGGAATACAAATCATGGTAAATCCTAATAGAACCCTCATGGCTATCAACCAAATGAAAGCAACTGAACTCAATCCATAAAAGATAGCAACAAACAAGTTAAATCAATAAACGATGCTATAACCACTTGCTATTATGGAGATCATTAGTATAAAATCAATACAAAAAGAAAAATCAAATATCAATAATAGTAAATAATGAAACTAAACTGTTCCCCATCCAATTATGGAAAAAAGGAATACTAAATACAAACTAAAATAAAACTAATAAAAAATAAGCCATTAGACTTAGTAAAAAATAGATAAAAAATAAGCCATAGAACTAACCACACTAAACTGCCAGTAATGGTCGCATAACTTAATTGATAAAATAGAAAATCTAGCATACTAATTACCACTAAATCCGATGCTTCAACTACAAATGCAGACCAACACAATTAATAACCAAAGTAATAAAAATTGGATAACAAATAAGCAACTTGTTTAACTTAGGACCCCTCAGTTAGTAAAAAACACATAAATGCTTTTTGAAATGTTTGACCAAACATAAGATAAAATGCCAATTAAACCTTAATACACATAATGTTTTGGATGGTATTCACATCTTTGAGAATCCTTGCCTTACCATATACATGGTTTAGTTATTAGTAACTAAAAAGAAAAGCAAGCAAAGTTGGGAAAACTTAGCCAATCATAAAAGATGGAAAACCCCCATGAAATAATAAGCTACAAGCACTCCATATAGACAAACTCTAAATAAATGAATCAAAACCTAGTTAAAAGCCTTAGCAGCTAAGAAATGGGCATTGAATGGTCATCTTATACAATAACTTAAATGCAAAAGAGACGTGATACTTTAAAATATGAAAAACACATTGATAATTAAAAATTGAAAGTAACACCTATAGATAATCTCAGGAAAACTTATTTGATCTACAACATAGTATAATGCATCCCAAATACTTAAAAGACTTAACCAAACTACCCAAAAAACCTAGGTTGACTGATCTTAATAAAAAAAACTCAATACCAAAAATAAAGGAACTTTAAATTCCAAACATCCTAATCTAGACAAAACTTAAACTTGAAATATTTTCAAATACACTAAACTAAAACCGTAAAGATCCTCAAGCTTCAATTTTAATCAAATCTGAAGATTTTGAAATTTAAACACAAGAAATCCAAAAATCTAATATGACAAACATGCTAAAAGAAACCTACTCTTATAAGACCAATGATACACCAACATACATATGCTAAGACCTTGAAGTAATCTATACATACATGGTTCCTTAAACTAAAATTCAATCCTCGTAATGTCATTATTATAGTTTAAGTGCATACCTCATACTTGCAATCCTCAATCCTTGGATCCTCCTCCCCCATCTAGCATTGTCTTTATATAAGCATAAATCCTATCACTACTATGCACCTTTATTGTAAACACTTGATACATATTAATTACAACTATTCATTCATCCTACCTTGCATGACCAATGAGGACTACTTGACCATTTCTTTCATAGGAGATAGCTATAAGCTTGCTATGGGTCCACTACCATACTTGGACCATTTTGATGTATATGGTCTTGTTCATTTACCTCTGCTATAGACACATTTTAGCAAAATGCATTCCATCAAAAAATCTTGGCCTTACCCTAGCAATGAGTGGTTGCAATGGATCACCAAGCTAAAGCCATGTTATGCTCATGACTGGGTTTGAATGGGGATTATGGAACTGATAAAACTATCTACACATATTATTGAGCTAGAAGAGAAGTTAGTTGAAGCACTACTTTAGTTATGGAATCTTGACATCAACTCTTTCCTCTTTCTATTCAGATATACCTCCATGACACTTAAGGATATGTTTATGATCATAGGTTTGCCTATATTGGGAGGTGAGTGCTTCATTCTAATTGATTCCTCCTCTAAGGATTTTCCTAGCATAGTGGTTAAATCCACAGAGGACTCCTCCTATTCCTCTATGATCAAATCCATATCATGCAAGATTGGGCCACTAACGATAAAGAAGCATACCTACTTTTTATGAATATTGTTATGTAGATATAATCCCTCTAAAACACATAGCAAGAATTCACCCCATTACTAGACATTATTTATTAATTTATGTTTCTTCCCTCAGGTAACTGTTTTACCCAAGCAACAGCAAACCCTGTCACACTCCCGACCCAACACTCAAGGGATGCGACAAGATCCCGTAGCATAACCATCGCTCACCCGTCTCAGGAAAATAATAATTATACTACAAGGGATTTTGAACCTCTAACGCTCGTATAAGAAATCCAAAGAACAGATATATAAATAGATACCAAAACCCTGGATATATAAATACAAGGATTCTTATACAATACATTCGGTATACTACCAATTCTAATACAAAAGAGTCTATACATAATTATACACTAGAACAGGAGTCCCTCCAGAAGTCCAAGACACGCCCAGCTGCTGTACCTTTAGCCCCGGTGCTCGCCCTCTGAACTCGGACCTACGTTCATCAAATGATAAATGCTGAGAATAATCTCAGTGGTGCTAGGAACACAACACATACCAATCACAGGCATCGCATACATACATCATACAATCACGCATATGGCACAAAGCCAATCCAAAGGCACACAGCCCCATACATATGGCATATGACCCAAACATCAATAATACCAGCAACACTGGCCAACACTGCTTATCATACAAGCATGCCTAGTCCATAATCAATCATATTATGCACTCTCCCTCAATTTGGTGTCTCTCGCACTCTTTTAGGAGCATCGCTTACCCCTTCACCATATTGATCAATACCGGCACTTCTCGCACCTGTAGAGCAATACCCCTTTAATATCAATTGGTACCTCTTGTACCGTTCATTTCACCACCCTTATTTCACCCCCTCACATGAGATGCTATGCAATCAATCAATATGCATTCACATGCCAAATAGCAATCCTACAAGGCAAACATCCATAAAGCATAAGGCTAGTCCCTTCCTGGAACTCATAGCCACAAGTGTGTTCCTTCGCGGAACCAATAACCACAATCACATGCACCACAAGCATGCACAAGCATAATCATCGGGAATTCAATCCCCAAGCATCAGTTCTAGGCTTACAGAGCCAAAGAACCACTAAAACAATCAACCTCTAGCATAAACACACATTTCCGAGCACAACAATAAACCGCTAGCACAAACCTGAAGACAGAAGCTTGCCAACTCTCACCCTCGATCACCACGCTAACCTGCTTTAGCCTTAGCTTCTAGCTCTCGCCCTGTCTCGATGTCTAGAACCTCCTCTCCGGGTGTTTACTTAAGGTTTAAGGCATTTTTAAGAAAATAACTAATGAAAACCTTATGTTTTAAGCTGTTAAAAAGCCTAACTTAAATCGCGTACGCCCGTACCACCATCCGTACGCTCGCACCAACTTAAAAAGCCTGACAAACACAACTCCTACGAGTTGCGGTACGGCCGTACCGCCTCATGGTATGCCCGTACGCCCAAATTCCTGCGAGCTCTACTGACAAACCTGATTTCCTGCGAGTTGACGTACGCCCGTACCATCCATTGGTATGCCCGTACGCCAAGCAGGAGCCCTAGCCTCCTCAATTCCCCTGTCTCGTACGGCCGTACAGCCTCCCCGTACGCCCGTACCACTTCCCAAACTCCTCCTTCTCACCCTCAAACGCACTCCCTGACCTACCTGAAATACCTCCTAACCCAAGCAAACATGCATGCCATCATGCACACATCAAATACACATCCAAGACGTCATCATGACGCACATACAAACACAGAAAACATAACACATATGCAAGCAATCGTATCACAACATGTATACATACACGTATACATCCAAACATGCATACTCAAAATTACTAAAACTCCTAGGGGGTCAAACGCGGATGTAACAAACCCAGTGTGGAGTATCTAGATTTAGCTCATGCCCTAGCTATAGGTTTTGAGTTTGCGCTTAGTTCTATTTCCTTATGGCATTATACCATAATCTCAAGAAATGCTCCTATAATCCTAAGGCCCTATATTCAAGCTATGTTTGGTTCCTACAGTTATAAGGACATGACTATTTTACTAAACTCAGTGGCTCCACTGCTATCATAACAGGCCCCATTGCCCTATGTTTGATGCATAGGTGCTATAAAATGACTTCATCAGACATTTTCTCTTTTTTCTATAGCTTAAAAACTAGGACACCAGCATAACTAGCAGTATTCGTGGGAGAGCCAATAGCTCCTTTTTGGTTGAGCACCTTTTCTAATGATATCGATCTCTTCCTGGACTTTAGTAAGAGAATCATCTTAGCTTTCATAAGGAATTGGGTATTCCTCACTGGTGGGGCTAATGCTTTTTCTCCCCACCTAAGTACATCATCTGGGACTCTATCCTTGTATTTTCCATGCTTATAGAGCAGATAATTTGGGCTTAAGTAGACCATTCCTATCATTAATAATTGCAACCTGATGATTTATCATGAGATGAGGAGAGACATGTTTGAGACTTTAACTAAGAATCTTTATCCTCTACAGAGCTATCTTGTTTTGGTTGATGATAAAGCCTCTCATGCTTTTAAGGAATGATGGGCTAAAGAGTTAGCATCTTTATTTCATCCATTTCCCCCACTTCTATCAGGTGATACTTTAGTTCCCTATTTTTACTTTTGATATTAAGCATTACCACTAATTCTGCTATTATGACAGGTGACAAAGGGAAGCAACGAATAAAAGAAGGTGAAGACTCAGCCCACTCTGAAATCAGTAACTCCTCCTTCCATAAGATCTTCTCACGTCTCCCAGCTCAGACTACAACTTCAGAATGAAAGTAAGGATGATACCATAGAGCTGATAGACAACTCTAAAGAGGAAGAGGAAGAAAAGACCCCAAGTAAAGGTGACCTATAGGAAGCCACTGGTAGGGAATATTTATCTATTTTGCACCCTTTCCAACTTAGACTAACCTCAATAAAATTGCTCCTTTAGGTGGCATAAGTGATCCTGATCCTATTTTTGTTTCAATTCTTGCTCCTACCTCTTTACCACTTGCTAAAGATGGTACCATCTAGAATTTTTACTTACCTTTCAGGTTTAATCAATGTTTCTACCTCTAAAATATTTTAATATATTACAAACATGAGTCACCACCCCATCTCATTTAAAGGCAAAGAAACTACAGATGCTTCAATAGATGTGCCCGCTTCTTCATCGGATAAGCTTAGCTTCAATCAATTATTTTTATTTGCTTGACCAATGTACTAAGTTTATTATATTTTTTAGCAGAACCTCTTTGATATTTGCTCCTGCCTAACTGTAGCACCTATTAAGGCCTTAGAGTTTGAATTTTTGGCTAAGTCACCCCTTGAAGTGATAGAAGAAAGCCTTGCTCCTAGTCAGGCAAATGCAGAGGCTACTCATACTACACTCTCTATGATGTTATCTTTGGACATTTCACTGTTGAGCGAAAGTCAATAGCATAGCCTCTTATCTACTTTTTCTATCTCATAACAACTGCTAGTGATGCTTCTACTTAGGATCACTTGACTGTCTTTAAGATAGAGGTTGTTGAGCTTTTCAGAAATATGTTGAGACTAGTCGCTCTGATCAGTAACTTATAGGGAAGTTGTAATTCTTTAAAGAACATCATCAAAAATATAAAGATGGTATAGCAGAGTGGTAGAAGCAAGCTGAAATGGTAGAGGCCTTGGCTAGAGAGCTTGAAGAGATAGAGAAGGAGATTGAAGAGTTGTAAAATAGGATTACCAACCTTAAGCCTAACAGCAGAGCCTAATTTTTATAGGTCTTTTTTCAAAGATTGAATACGAGCAGATAATGAGCCTTGTACATTCACTCTAAGGATTCTCACAGAGTAGTGCTGAGACTGGGTACCCTTCATTGAGAGCGCAAGCAGATCTACACAGATGTAGCCAACACTAGAACCTATTGGAAGCAACTAAAACATGAGTATAGTTCTCAGGTATAGGATATGTTTATCCTTATTTCTTTAGGATATCCATTACTGCTACTTCATATAGACTGAATTTTGAATTTATAATTGCTTTTGATAATTATCTCTTCTTAATATTATTCCATATTCACCCCTTATTGTTACATGTGTTGGTGAGTACCACTTTATATCTTGCTTGTTGTAATAATCTATTTCATACTGGCCTTCAACTTGAGATATATCAGTTGTATAGGTCCAACGTAAGTAAATCTCTATCATCACCCTTATTTGCCTACTTTGCTTTTCTACCTATAGTATTTGTAGGCATCTAAGGTCTGATAGCTTCACACCACTGATAAGTTTATCTATCCCTATTATTTTGCATTTTGAGACTACTATAAGTATGCAATAACCAATGTCTATTCATATTGTATAAGAATTGATCAAACCAGACAATCACAGGACTCAATAGGAATTCCCTCTAGTTGCCAAGTACATGGTCTTTAACTGTTAGGAGAAAACTGCATCCCATAACATCACCTTATAATGATAGCCATTTACAATTTACATTTTGCTTGACCAATAAGCATATGTATGATGATATTCTGGCTTTCACCATTCATTTCATCCAAGCACCACAACCATGAACTCATGTCTGCATTATATGAAATTTTATCTTACTTACTAGGTGTGAAAAGCTTGAAGACTAGAACTGAGTATGACATTTAACTCTTTCTCTTGCTAGTGTTTCATGCTTCTTGTGATTGAATTTGTAATTTTAGCCAGTATAGTATCTTAGTACATGTAAATTCCTCTTATCCTTTACATTATTTCTCTTTTCTGTAATGATTATCAACTCCTTAAGTGAATAATAAATAGATTAAACAATAAAATTGGCCCTAAGGCTAACTCCATTACCAAATTTCTTAACAAAAAGTGGCCCTAAAGCCAACCTTTCAAACTAAAAAGCACCATTTTACATCTATATCAACCATATTTACATAAAAGCATAACAACATAACCACTAAAAGAAGCTGCAACTAAACTATGACCATGTGTTGGCTTAAAGCCACAATTGGCCTGCTCACTCTTTTGGCTTCTACATGAGCTCGCATAATGTGGGATAGTAATTTTTCAAATATTTTCCATTGATATACCTTTTATGAGGGACTCCTTCTAGGCTAGTGAGTCAGTAGGCATTTCCTTCTAATTCTCAATGTACCTTGAAAGGACCTTCCTAATTAGGCCATCATTTACCATACTCTCTATCCTTGATCTTTAATGGCATAATGATTTTCCATACTAACTCATATTCTATAAACTTCTTTTTCCAAACACTCTTATTATAAGTTCTAGCCACCTTCTTCATTTAGGATATCATATTATTACAAGCTTGAATCCTTTCTTCATCTATGGTTTCTAATTCCATCAGCATAGCTTCAATATACTCTACATGACTCAATCCATTCTGCTTAGCAAATGCACTACCACTTCTAATGGCAGAATAATATCATGACCATAAGTTAAGGCAAAAGGGATAATACTTATGGTATTCCTTTTGAATGTTCAATATTCCCATAAAGTTTCTAATAAAATCTTATATTAATCCCTTAAGTTCTCCTCCAACATTTTTTCTAAAATTCCAATTAGGATTTTTTTAAATGTCTTAGTTTGTCTATTAGCATGGGCATAATGAGGAGTTGAGTTGATAAATTTAATCTTATAATCCTCAGTAAAATCCTTTATTTCTTCCCTAGTGTTCATTGTCCCTTAGTCTATGGTAATGGTCTATGGAATTCTAATCCAATGGATCAGGTTCTCTTTAATAAACTAAATTACATCCCTCTGTTCCACTTTCTTTATAGGCATGGCTTCCACCTACTTGCTAAAATAATTAGTGGAAATAATAATGAACAAATACCCTTTAGAGGAAGCTAGATGAATTTTTCTAATCGAATCAATAGCCCATCCCCTGAAAGGCCATGGCTTCATAATCAAACAAATCTCATCAGTTAGAACCTTCTGAAAGCTTCTATACTTCTAACACTGAACATAACCTTTGGCATAGGAAATATTATGAGTATCTTGTTTAGCATGTACTTGATCAAATTTATAGAATATATTATATAGACTCAAATGTTGATCAGGTAGTGGCATAACTTGGTGTGTGCGAAGAACAAAGCTAATCATAACCTCTCAATCTGTGAATATGTTCTTCATAGTTAGGATTCTACTAAGATAATAAACCACCTGCTCATGACTTATGGAATCATTCTAAGCTAAAATATAACCCATATATTCACTTACAACATAAATATACAATTACAATGGTATACCTGTTAGCCCAGACTTTTCACCAACATGCTACAATTTTGGGTTTTCATTGATTCAGCTTGGTACAGGTCTCTAGTGTTGACCCTAAACTGTATACATGCCTTTGAGCCTCCCCTGAGTGTTCTAGACATATGGAGCATACTACATTTTGCTTATGGAAGGCAGAGCACATAGCATGCATTTCATGATATGCGTAGCATATAGTGCTACATGTTGGGCATGTCCTGAAAATATATGCATGGTGGGCATCCTTTTCCTAAGTAAATCTAATATGATTCATATGACATCATACCTTTGGGTCCCAAATGATGCTTTTTTTCACCTATAGTGCACATCTCAATGTGTCTACATTGGGCGACACACATAGGTCAAAATTGGATCATGTTAGGCATTTACTGCTACATGCTGTACAGATAGCCTTTTTATGGGCTATATGTTGCATATATAGCATTGTATGTTGCATACATGACTTAAAATTTTCAATAATCCCACATTACCAATGTGATTTCCTTGATCCTACCTCCCTTACCTATAAATACAAGCCTTGTATTTATGGAAAAGAGGTCCAAAATTCATAAAACCTACCCAAACTCTACCAAATTTTAATCTCACTTAATTAAACACTTAATTAAGTAATTAACCTAGGATTAGAGACTAATTAATCCTACTTAAATCCCCAATCACGTTTGGAATCAAGATCTCAGAAGCTAATTCTATTTTGGTGAGTTGAATGCTTATTCTCTTCTCCTTTTCTTCTTTATTTCATTATGGGTTTGTGATTTTTGGCTTTGTTTTCATGATTTGGATTCAATCAAGAGTGATGTGATGATATCCAATGCTTTTTTGTGCCTTGAATCATCTGCCATGGTCTGGAATCTACTAAGCTTGAGTTTAGATTCATGTTTTTACTTAAAAACTCATTTTTCTTCATTTTATTTACATTATATGCTACAAATGAGGTGCTGTGTATGCCATATATGAGCTATATGTGGCACACATCCACCTACGTGCTACACACATCAATGCCTGATTTACCAAAAATTTCATTTTTCACTTATTTTCTAATGATTCTAGAAGTTCTTAGTAGCATTAATCACATTTCATTAATTTTGGCTTTTAAATCACATTTCTCAAGTTAAATGATTATTTAATTTGTTTAATTGATGTTTGATGATATGATTGGCTTTAAGTAGTTGAGTTTGCTATCTTCAATTGGCATTTGTATAATGCTAATGACTCCTAATTCATTGTGCCATGATCAATTATTCATGATTTTCCTATTAAATCATTTAATTTCTCAATTAATGTTATTTTAATTATGTTTAATGTTGTCACTTGACATGTTTAGCTTAATAAGATGTTGATTTGTTTCTAAGTGATGCTTCATATGATTTTTGAAAAGTTTGGTTTTGCTATTGATCAATTGTGCCTAAAATTGATTATTTCTCATGATTTTCACGATCTGGCTTGTGTTTATTCATATTTTTATGATTGTTACCATTACATTCATCAAAATTTGGCTCTTATTTGTGCTTTTAAATGGCATTGAATTGGTTAATCTAGTTCTAAATTTTATTTGCTACTAACGATTTTGCTCATCATCTTGCATTTTCACTTATACATTATAGGCTTGTGCTGCTCGAGTTTGACTTTTTCCTAAGTGGATGAGATATTATTTAATGTCTCAATTTTATATCGATGAAGATTCTTTGTAATAGAATATGCTTCTATTTTATTTCCCCCATTTTTATCTAATTTAGCCTTATATCCCTTGTGTATCCCCTATTTCTTCTTCGATCCCTTTCTCCAAGCCATTAAATTTTCATTCATGTTGCTATGCTTGCTTTTATCATTACTATATGATGTATGCTATGCAATGTCATCTCATATTTCATGCTTATGCCATGTCATCTTACATGTCATGCCTATGCTATGTCATCTCACATGTGTCATATTATGCCATGTCATCTCACATGCTATGCTTATGCCATGTCATCTCGCATGCCATGCCTATGCCATGTTATCTCACATGCCATGCCTATACCATGTCATCTCACATGCCATACATATACCATGTTTCATGCCATGATTGCCATATCATGATATCATGCTATATCTACTATGATTGCTGTTATGTTATACCCCATTGTGTGCTTATTTCATGCTTATGAATGCTGACCTGCCTAGGATAATTAACTTGACTAAAATGGTAAAATCAAACTTGAAACTCTGAGTGAATAGATCTTCACCACCCAAACCCATCTTTGAAGGGTTTAACTTAGCGCTCATGCTATAGGTTGGTTGAATCAAATCTACAACTATTTGATGGTAACTCCATCTTACTACTCTTTCAAGCCCATCTCATTCCTTGAGGTAGCCCCTCAATAAGACTGCATTTTTACTCCTAACAAGCCTCTGATCCGCACGTCACAAGCCTTGGTCTGGGTCACAATGAAAGCCCCACCCATAATACCCAATTTAGGAGGAACTATAATAGAGGGATTAGAAAGGTACTCTTTCATCTTATCAAAAGCGAGCTGACACTTTTCCTCCCACTTAAACTCTTATATCTCCTTCAACTTCAATAAATCTAAAAAATTCCTTGGTTCTCCTTATGAGGTTAAATATGAATCTCCTTAAATAATTCACCTGGACAAAAAACCTCTAAAGCTCCTTTTTGTTTGTAGGCACTTGGGCTTCTTTGATCACCTTGGCTTTATTTTTATTTATCTTCACACCTCTACTATAAACCAAAAAATCAAGGAAATTGCCTATACGAACTCCAAAGGCACCCTTGAGAGGATTGGGCTTCAAATTGTACATCCTCATTCTCTAAAAGCTCTTTCTCAAATGTTCTACATGTTCCACAGCCTTCTTTGATTTAATCATTATATCATCAATGTATACCTCCAAAGTCTTCCCAATCATATCATGGAAAATGGCATTCATAGCCTGTTGGTAGGTGGCTCTAGTGTTTTAAAGGCTAAATGGCATAATAAGCCATTCAAAAGTTCCAATTGTTAGTATATTCTCTAGAGCATCATGTGTATTTGAACTATACGTTTCATTAATAAAGGCATTATTCATTATATAGTACAATGTTTTACATGAACTTGTTTTACTTGGAGTATTAAACTATATATTGAAGTCCATGATATTGGAACAGTGCAAAGGAAT
>CANYBF010632625.1:0-12708 GCA_948192965.1 Dalechampia spathulata
CCGAGTTGATTCTGGGCCATTTAGGGTTCTTTCGGACCGTCCGGGGTCCTTTCAGACTGGGCTAGGCCCGTTTAGGGTTTTATTTAGCACTTTCGGGAGGATGTGCGATCGCATATGTCCCATTACACGCCGCGTATGATCATGTGCGATCGCATATGTTTCAATACACAACATACGCGATCGCAAATGTTCCCGAGGGCAGGCCTAATTAAACCCTAATCTGTGTCGCACCCTAATTTTGGACCGGTCGGATTGATTGGGATGAATCAAGCCTATCTCCTCGTCGTTTTGCCCTCACGGGCATCTCAGTTTGTCCCAGTGCATTCTAGGATTCAAGTTAGGGTTGCCTTAAGGGCATTTTCATCATTTTGGGTACTTACCCGTACGGGTAAGTTTTGGAAGCAATTCGGGTATGTTACTTACCCGAACGGGTAAGTAACTTACCCGTTTCGCCCCCCTTAACTTACCCGATCGAGTAAGTTAAGGGGGGCGAAACGGGTAAGTTACTTACCCGTTCGGGTAAGTAACATACCCGAATTGCTTCCAAAACTTACCCGTACGGGTAAGTACCCAAAATGATGAAAATGCCCCTAAGGCAACCCTAACTTGAATCCTAGAATGCACTGGGACAAACCGAGATGCCCGTGAGGGCAAAACGACGAGGAGATAGGCTTGATTCATCCCAATCAATCCGACCGGTCCAAAATTAGGGTACGACACAGATTAGGGTTTAATTAGGCCTGCCCTCGGGAACATATGCGATCGCGTATGTTGTGTATTGAAACATATGCGATCGCACATGATCATACGTGGCGTGTAATGGGACATATGCGATCGTACATCCTCCCAAAAGTGCTAAATAAAACCCTAAACGGGCCTAGCCCGGTCTGAAAGGGCCCCGGACGGTCCGAAAGAACCCTAAATGGCCCAGAATCAACTCGGAATCGATCCGAATCAAAGCCGGTCCAAATTTAGGGTACGACATGTGTGATGTTAGCTTAGAATTAGGTATTGGAGGTGGGTTAGCCCATGCAAAGATCCCATACCCCAAAATATTTAATGGTGCCCAAGATTTGAAGGTTATAGATAATATCTTGTTTAATCTTGAACTATACTTTGAAGTAATAAAGACCACTTTAAATGAATAATAATTGTTGCTCACTCTGATGTATTTAGATGAGGATGTGAAGCTATGTTGAAGGACCAAAAAGGAATAAATTTAGGAAGAAAGGTGCATCATTGGTACTTGGGAAGAATTTAAGAAAGAGTTGAAATCTCAATTTTATTTAAAGAATATGGTGTTTAATGCAAGGCAAAAATTAACAAAGTTAAGACATACTTCCTCTATCCAAGAGTATATTTGAAACTTTTCTATTTTGATTCTTGACACTCCAGATATGGCTAAAGTTGATAAACCCTATCGATTTTTAGAGCAATTAAAACCTTGGGCTAAGAATGAGTTACAATGATAGCTAGTGAAAGACCTTGTTACAACCATTACCACAACAGAGAGCTTAAATGATTATACGGATAATTTCTGAAAATGGTAGTTTCCATCTCTTGGAACCAATCAAAGTCGAGAAAACTGATGGAACAAACCCTTTTCTTGGAATATGGAGTGTAATACTAGACCCTTAAACTCAAATTACCAATGAATCTGTTGCAAGGAAAGCCCTGAGTATTAAGTGCTTCCTCTGTAGTGGACCACACTAAGTTACTGAGTGTCCGTATAAAAGGGCTCTAAGTACATTAAGGATCCTCAATGAAAAGGAGGAATCAAGGAGGAGTAAGGATGATGAAGATTAGAATGAAGTTGTTATGGTTAGAGCTCTTTGGTTTTTAAGGACTCTTAAAAGGTAAAATGAGGAAACTCAAAAGTCCACTAAGAGGAGATTGATGTATGTTGATGTCACACTCAATGGGAAGTCTATTCAGGCATTGATTGATATAGGTATGATTGATAACTTCCTCACTAATTCCTTTGCTCCCTGATTGAATTTATAGGTGGAGAAGGATATTAGGAAACTAAAAGCAATGAATTTAGAGATCATTAAAACTACTAAGGTTATTTAAGAAGTTACTTATTGAATAAGGCCCTGAACCAGGAAAATGGATTTCACAGTGGTGTCAATGGATGATTTTGACTTGGTGTTAGGAATGGATTTCTTAAAGAAGAGTCTAACAATATCAGTCCTAGTGGTCAATTGCTTATTGATGATAAGGGAATAACCTTATGTTATTCTAGTCATGTTGAGCCCTATTTATGAAAAGAAAATGCTCTCAACCTTATAGCTTAAGAAGGGGGTAAAGCAAGGGAAGCTTACTTATGTAGTAATTCCTATGTTGCTGGAGAGGGAGGAAGCACTAAAATATCCTTTATTGATTAAAGAGGTGGTAGTGGAGTTTGAAGATGTCATGCCAAAGAAATTGCTAAAAACCTTACCCCTTCGATGTGGTATTGGCCATGGTAATGAATTGGTTCCTGGGCTAAACATGTAACAAGGGCTCCCTATAGTATGGCTCCACCTAAATTGATAGAATTGAGAAAGTAGCTAGATGAATTGCTAGAGGTAGGATTCATCCATTTAGTAAAGGCCTTATTTGGTGCTCCAGTCCTCTTTCAGAAGAAATAGGATGGGCTATGCATGGATTATCGAGCTTTCAACAAGGTGATTGTGAGGAATCAGTATTTGATACCCTTGATTGTTGACTTTTTCGATCAGTTAGACTATGATAAATACTTCCTTTAGCTTGATCTAAGATATGGTTATCACCAAGTGAGAATGGTAGAGAGAGATGAGCCAAACACAACATGCGTAATATGGTATGGTGCTTTTGAATTCCTTGCTGTGCCTTTTAGACTAACAAATGCTTCTGCTATCTTTTGCACATTAATGAACTAAGTCTTCCATGAATACTTTGACAAGTTTATGGTACTATATCTAAATGATATTATGATATATAGTGCAACGTTAGAAGAGCATTGAGAACACTTATAGTTAGTGTTTGAGAGATTGAAGCAAAACTAGTTATTTATGAAGAATAAGAAATATGCCTTTGAGTAAACCAGGATCAAATTCCTGGAGCATGTCATCTAACAAGGTCATATTTGAATATATCAAGATAAGGTAAAGGTAATCGAAGACTAGAAGATCCCCACATCTATGACCAAGTTATGATCTTTCTTAGGTTTGGTCAATTATTATAGCTAATTTATCCAAGGTTATTCCTACCGTATTCTTACCCTAACAGAGTTGTTGAAGAAAGGGAATAGTTAGGAGTTGAAGGATGCATGTTAGGAGGCATTTGAGAATTTGAAGGGGGTGGTAGTAGGCTACCCTGTACTATAACTACCTAGCATGTAGAATTTCAAAGGGATGTTGATGCATGATGGACATCTTATATCATTTGAGAGCTGGAAGTTGAACAAAGCTTAGTAGAGATATTTCACATGAGTGGTGTTCAACGGCTTAAACTTAATCTTATCCTTCACTAGCACCGAGAAGGATGTCTCATATGGGCGATCAAGCTTATCATAAGTATAAATTAGTAGGTTCTGAAGCTATGTCATATAACCCTCAATGAAGCTCTACATATGCTTATATCTAAGAGGCACATCTGGAGTGTTGGGCTCTGGTCTAGGTGGTGTTACTCCAGACGTAGCACTGCGTGATCTCTTCGAGGTGCCACCACCTCAGGAACTGCCAACAGCTGGTGAACCATAGTGTCCACCTCTGCCACTAGAAGTATTGGGTCTGCTACTAGATCTACTCACTCTATCATATCTGCCTCTATATGTAGATAACTTAATGGACCTTAATAGCCACATCTAAATGAAGGTCTAATAACCTACTGATGACTCTGATAAGCACTCCCGCTTGGGAATACCAGTCAATGCAGTAACCACCTTTGGGTTTGTATCAGTACATGAAGCCTAGAACATAGTTGTAGTGGCACAGCAGGCTCTACGAGTCCTTATAGACCCAACTGTTAGTCAATGACACGCTCGCCCAGATAGAGAAGATGACACTCGAAGCTCTCTAGCAGTATGTGATGGTCATTCTTATGAGGTAACTGGTCAAGTATTTCGGCCGTGAGAACATGTTATTCTAAGTATGGGGGCAAACTTATTCCAACAACAATAATAATGATAACAATAAGACACTTGCTCAAGTATCGTCTATCCTAGTTCAATTCAGTTTTATGCTAATAAAATTGCTTTCTTCTTGCCTAATCTCAAGCCTAATTCATGCTTATGAATGACCAAAGTGATCAATCCGTAGTGAAGTTACCCAAGATCTAAACAATATGTGGTACATAGTAATTTTTACTAACATACGTTAACCTCTGGAGTGCTCTACTAATGTACCCCAGGTATCCATGAAGATGCACTCATGGAATTAGGCTTTTCACAAAACTTTTAGAATTTCTAAAGATCATTTTCCCTAAGGAGTCCAATTTTTATAACCTGTAGCATCTAAAAAATTCAAAAAATCAGTCAGAATACAACAGACTGATACTCAAAATTTTAGGTATTTTCTCTAAATTATTTTAATTCTAATTTTATTTATAAATTATTTTTCCTTTATCTAGTATAGACAGGAAATTGATCCAACAAATGATTAATTTTAATCAAACCGTTGACTACTAGCCAAGCAGTTGATCAGACAGTGTCATATTCTAGCATAGGTCCTAAATGCAATCTTTAAAGATATTAGACACTTATTTGATGGCACAAGCATAAATCCAACAGTTAATCACCTTTAGAACCAATAGTTGTTTGACCCTGATCCAATAGATGATCATCTAGGTTCTGCAGTTGACCACCTGATCCAGCAGCGATTGTGAGATCAAGAATTTAACTCTTAAACCTTGGAAGCAGGCATCTAAACTTAGATTTCAGGTGATTTTTTAGCCTTATAGCAAAGCCATCAATCTTGCAGTTGATCTTATCAGCATTGATCATCTCACCCAAGCATTGGGCATCCAGTGGTAGAATTGGGTTGCAAGCCTCAGCATGAGCACTTTTTCATTAACATTGATCATCTTGCCCGAGCACCAAGCACTTAGTGGTAAAATTAGGTTACAAGCCTCACCATGAGCACTCTTTGATTGATATTGATCATCTCGCCCAAGCACCGTGCTCCCAATGGCAAAATTGAGTTACAAGCCTCAACATGAGCATCATTTAATTAAGCATTGATCATCTCACTTAAGCATTGGGCTCCTAGTGAATTTTCCTTAGCAGAGTCGTAAGTTTTAACCCATACACCGGGCTCCTAATGCCAGAATTGAGACATCAATCTTGATACCCTCGGTGGATCATATTCTCTTCCTCAATGAAGTTGCAAGCCTCAGCATGAGCACTTTGATGAAATCTTCCCTGGTAGATTCTAATTTCCCCTGTGGAGTTACAAGCCTCAGCATGAGCATCTTGTAAGCCTTAGCACAAGCATTATGCAAGCCTCATATTAGCATGGGACCTCTACATGAGCATCAGTCAGGTATTCTTCTTGCTTTTAGTGAAAAGTCATGTTGTGATTAGGTCTCATTTTGATAACTTTTGCTTGTGTCACCTTAAAATGGTTCTAATCATGGGGTAAACTATAGACCCTGACTTTTCACCCATGCATTGCAATTTTGGGTTTTCCTTGATTTGGCTTGGTATAAGTTCCCGATGTCGATCCTAATTTACATACATGCCTTTAAGCCTTCTTTGAGTGTTCTGGACATGCGAAGCATGTTACATTTTTCTTATGGAAGGTGGAGCACATAGCATGCATTTCATGATATGTATAGTATATGGTGCTACATGTTGCACATGTTCTGAAAACATACACATGGTGGGCGGCCTTTTCCCATGAAAATCTTATATGCTCCATATGGTACCAAGCATTTATCCCTCAAATGATGCTTATTTGACTTGTGGCATACATCCTAATCTGCCTACATTGGGCTACGTATATATCTCAAAAATTTCTAGAATCCCACATTGTTAATGTGATTTCTTTGATCCCATGACTCTTACCTATAAATACAAGCTTTATATTTATGGGAAAGAGGTCCAAAATTCACAAAACTAGCCTAAACTCCGCCAAAATTTCAATCTCACTTAATTAAGTAATTAACCTGGGATTAGAGACTAATTAATCCTACTTAAATCTCTAATCATGTTTGGAATGAAGTTTACAAAAGCTAAATCTACTTTGGTGAGTTAAATGCCTATTCTCTTCTTCTCTTTCACGTGATTTCATTATGGGTTTATGATTTTTGACTTTGTTTGATGATTGGCTTTAATCATGTATGATATAATGGATCCCAATGCTTATTCATGCTTTAAATGATCTGCTATGATTGTTAAATCTACTGAGATTTGAGTTTGGATACGTGTTTTTGCTTAAAAATGTATTTTTCTTCAATTCTACCTCACTTCATGCTGCGCACAACATGCTATGTGCGCCGCATATAGCCTATAAGTGATGCACATCATGTTATGTATGGCGCACATAGCTATCTGATTTGCTAAGAAATGTTGTTTTCCAATCATTTTCACTTGATTTTGCTTGATTATTGAAGTTTTCAATAGCATTAGTGGCTTCACAGTAGCCCTAATGATCTGAGTTCATCATACATTGATTACATTTCATTAATTTTAGCTTTTAAATCATATTTCTCAAGTTAAATACTTATTTAATTTATTTAATTGATGTTTGGTGATATGATTGGCTTTGATTGGTTGAGTTTGTTATCTCCAATTGGCATTTGTGTGATGTTAATGACTCCCAAATCATTGTACCATGATCAATTACTTATGATTTTGCCATTAAATCATTTAATTCTCAATTAATGTTATCTTAATTGTGTTTAATGTTGTCACTTGATATGATTAGCTTGATCAGATGCTGATTTGTTTCTAAGTGATAGCTCATATGATCTTAGAATCTTCTAGTTATGCTATTTATTGATTTAGCCTAAAATTCATTATTTTTCATGATTTTCACGATCTGACTCATGCTTATTATCACATTTTCATGATTGTTGTCATTACATTCATCGAACTTTAGCACTTGATTTGTGTTTTCACATGGCATTTAATTAGTCAATTTAGTCCTAAATTTCATTTGCTACTAATGATTTTGCTCGTGTTTTGCATTATCACTTATTTATTTTCGGCTCATGCTTCCCGAGGTTGACTTTTTCCCAAGTGGTTGAGATGTTGCTTAATATCTCAGATTTTTTATGTATTGTCGAAGATCTTTTATAATAAAATAGGCTTCTATTATATTTCCCCGGCATGTATGATTTAGCCTTATTTCATCATGTATCTCCATTTAATTGGTTATGTTATAATTTGACAACATAATCCATTTTTAATTATTCTTCTAACTTTTCTTATCTCATATGCTTGATTGCACATTTCATTAATTCTTTTATTAACATAATCTTGATATACACCTAAAGTGTCATTTATTACATCTATAGTTTCTTACATTTCTTTAAATAATAATAATCCCTATGGGTTATGTAGCTTTATCTACAATATTCTCCTATATTCTACATGTTCTATTTTTTTTTAGATTTGGTAATATGTTATGTTTAGTCTAAAAGGAAGATACCTTAAGAGGAAGGCCTAGGTAGGAGCACCTGAATGATGCTTTACACGTTTTAATTGAAGTTAAATGATTAAGACAGTTTTCGTTCATGAACTGACCTTTCAAATCCTTCATCTATCATGTCAAGTGACAAATTACAATTTGCAATCTATATTTTCATTTTTATTTTGCTTTGTTATATCAAAACACAAATTTTGCATTATGAACATTGCCAAGATAATTAATGATGGTAAAATGTATGTCCCGAAATACGAGAATATAGTAATTTGCAGTGTGCGTAAAAGGAGAGAAGGTAGAGATAAGCTGATCCCTAAATGACCCAAGACTCATACTTTGACTTGCTAACACGTTGAATGGATTAAGGTGGCACAGCGCTTGGAAATGCTAGTTGCAAACAATGCACATCTTTATATCAATTTTCCATTGTGCAGGAGGAGACGCAGGATATATAATAAGAGGCAACGGCTCCGAGAATTAGCGATGTTGAATTCAAACTTAGACAGCCCTCAACCGAGTGCTCCTGTGTCTCCTGAAGCGGCCCCAAACCGATCAATAATACTTAAATGCATGCCTTCCGTCCTTCAACTTGTGCGAAACCCGTCCTACATGCCTAATGCATGACTCCGATTGCCAGGCCGTTTTTCATTTTGCCCCCAAAGAACTTTTTTGTTTAAGAAAGCAGACCTTCGAAATGGCTAATGCTTGACCATGTTATTGTATGCGGCGCCCAAACCAAGCTGAAATTTAGAATTGCACCATTACTAGCAGACTAATGTTGATTTCTAATCAAATTCTAGATTTGATCAAATGAGGCATAACGTTAAGTCGCAATGGATTCTGAATTTGATACCCAGTTACCCAGCCCCTGCATTTAGCCACATAAAGGGGCACTACCAAAACAAGATTAGTTATTAATTGCAACTTTGATATGTGCGTGTCATTATAGCTTGCTTCAGCTAATCCATCTAGATGATGAAATTCTCCTGGTAAAAGTAAAATAGGCCATTTTCAGCAAGTTAGACTTCGCTCAAAAAGTTTAAACCAGATTATACCAAAACAACTCACTAGACATAACAGTAATAAAAAGAGCGTCACTAACACCATCCTCAAAGGTAGTCACTCATGAACAATGCTTTTCAAGGAAAGGTGTGTACTTTCAGCAAATTTAAGCAGACGCAGGCAGAAAAGCTCTTCCAGGTTCACGTTGAGCCAAGGGTCCATGGCATCCAAGAAGCTACAGCAAATGTGTAAGCCATTGTTAGCTTTCATAAACAGTAGCAAGGCAATACAAATTCTAATTTAACACAATGCATTTTGCTATGTAATAAACCTAATAATTCAAGACATGACTGAAATTAAGATGATAACCTTGGCATTCACGCCATCTGGCAAGATGCAGTTCTCTGCTTTCAATTTCACATAATCAGTGCGGTTGAACTTGGTGAAACCCCTGAACATCACAGTACTTGCTAATCAGACAAGATCTAGTCATTGATCAAAAACCGTACTATCATCATTGCAAATGTATACAAAAGATAATCATTGATAAACAAGTTGTATAGCAATGCAAGGTTCATGGTCATAGGCAACCAGATAATCCCATCAAACACTAATTCCCATACCTACAGCTGCTACAGTTATGTGTATGAAAGCCTTTTAAGCATGCATGAACCACTTGGCCATTAAAGTTTTTACTTCAAATCATAAAGGTATCCAAATAAACTCATTTGACAATTTTAGAAAATACATAAAAATATGAGATGCAATGAGAACATACCACTTCCTGCTGACAATGATCTTTTGGCGTCCAGGGAACTTGAATTTAGCACGGCGGAGAGCCTCTTGAGCATGATGACTGTTGCCGTCCTTGCAACGAACAGACAGAAGAACCTGACCAATGGCCACTCTAGCACAAGTACCCTGAGGTTTTCCAAAAGCACCCCTCATGCCGGTCTGAAGCCTATCAGCTCCAGCACATGAAAGCATCTTGTTGATACGTAAGACATGGAAAGGATGGACCCTGACCCTCAAATGGAAAGCATCTTTGCCAGCAAATTTTGCCATATATTTGTTGCAAGCAATACGTGCTGCCTCAAGTGCTTCACTGGACACATTCTCCTTCTCCCAGGACACCAAATGCACACAGAAGGGGAACTCATCCACTCCTTTCTTCTTCATGCCAACATCATAAATCCTGATCTTGGGGTCAGGCACACCACGGCAGTACCGCGATTTTGGGTATGGCTTATTCTTGATTTGGCGGTAGCATCTAGCAGGTCCTGCAAAAAGTAAAACATGTATAGGATCAATTGTAACCAACATTACAGCATAATCCCCTAAGACTCAAATCGCCATGACCAAAACTTGCTAAGCTGAAGAGAACATATCAGTTTCAGAAGAACAATAATTATTAAACATGTCAAGTTCAGATGAAAGGTGATGTTAAACAACAGTATTGAATCAATATCTACAAACCGAAGCAATGAGATTTGATTCAACAAATGTAGCACGTCAATAATTGGAGAGAGCAGATAAAGCTTTTATTTCTTTCACAAAAATCGCGGAATGGCTAAAAGGGTATCCCTCAGAGAGATGGGTTTAAATCATCACAGATTCAGAACAAATAATCATATGGCGATGGAAGAAACAATACAACTAACAATAAACCAAAAATCACTTGTAATCATATCACTAATGAGCAGTACCTAATAATAATGTTCAAATCATTTCATAATCATTCAGCGTTTAACATATAACTTGCAGAATGAAAATAATCAATTCTAGTTTATTCAAGCTAAATGAAAACGAAGAAACTTACTCCTTCCCATTGCGACGGCGTCTTTGTTAACGGAATGCAAAGAGAAGCCTAGAGAGTATTTATTCAGACAGAGAAGCAGGTTTTTGATGTCCTCCCTGATGGACACTCATAAACCCTAGCACGCCTATGCACTGGTGGGCTTTCTTGCTCTTATTTTTCCCCATTATTAGCTCATTACAACTACAGTGGGCCTTCTTTATTGGATTGAGCCCTCTGTTTACGTATATCGGGAACTTTACATGGATGCCCATGAAAAAAGGATAAGGTTCAACTTTTTATTTTATACGTTTAAACTTAGGGTTGGGATTTTTGGAAAAAAAATTTCTATTTCTATGGGGTGTAAAAGTGATTTTTATTTTTAAAAATTATTTTTTCAATTTTCAATTTTTCAAAAATAAGGTAGTTGCATTTTTTATATTTTTTAACTTTTTATTTTTAATATAAAATACATTATTTCCTATTTAAAATGTATTATGAAATTTAAAATTATTAAAATATCAAAAAGTATATTATTTTAAATTAATATTAAAAAATTATAGTTTAGAATTTTAGTATTAAATACTCAAAATATATATATCAAATATCCAATATATATTAAAATATTATCTTTTTAGTATCTATTAAGTATATTATATGTATACGATACTTTTTCTATAAATTTTCAAAAAATCCATATTTTGGTAAATATTTTTTCAAATTTTGTATTTTATAAAAAAATTAAAATTATGTATTTTTACAATTTTTTAAAGTTTTCTTTTACATTTTTGTAAAAAGCCCTTAAACTTATTGGTTTGAAAATCTTTTTCAAATTTTGTCTTATTTTAACTAAAAATATCTTTTTCCTGCTTTTCTTTTGTTTTTACCTATTTCCCTTCTATAATTCTCATTATTTCATATCGCTCTAAATTTTCTTCAACTTTTCATGAGAATTTCTTTTTTAATAAGATTATTATTTTTATTATTAATATAATATTAAATGTATTTTATTTTCTCATGATAATAATATTAAATATACATTTTCACCTTATTTAAAATCTCATACACCTTATTGTGAAAAGCTATCAAATGTATTTCCTTATAAAATATGTTTTTTGTAAATGAATTAATCATTCATTTATCCTATAATCTTTTTTTCTAAATCATTATTGAATTACATTTATAAAAAGAAAAATATTGAGCTAACATACAATTATTTAGTTTACTAAAAAATATTGAGATAATATTAATTAAGAATGTTTGTTTACTAAAAAATATTTTATTCATCATAAATTTATTTAAAATAATAAATAGAAAAAATAGAAATATTAGGTATACAAAAGAATTAAAAATAATTTACTGATAAACCTTTTTTCTACATCATAAATTTTTCTAATGTCACGCCCAGCCCATACCTGGAGCAACATGCTCCTGTAGCATACACAACGACCTCACGTATGGAAAACCATTATATACACTACAAGGGATACCTGAACCTGTATAAAATGATGTCGTATGGGGACTACAGATAGTATGGCGGTGAAATCATCAACAGAACCAAACATAACCCTGGATAATAACATACATTCGATTGAATGAACATGTCTATAACAAACGTATATTTATTAATATACAAAGGTTCTGATTACAATAACCGTACAACTCACCACTAAACTACAAATATACTACTGCCTCTTATATATACAAGCTACAACATAATACTACAAAAAGAAAGCATGTTCGGCTGTCCCGGACCACCTCGAGATTGGGATTGTTGTTGAATCCGCTACTCTGCTGACACTAGCAGTCACTGCTCTGGGCCTTCTACAGTAGGCTCGGTACCTGCGTTCATCAATTGATAAACGCTGAGTCGAAGACTCAGTGGCGCTAGCTATCACAACACATATAGCAGAAACAAGCGTATCAAATAACAGACAATACGATGCAATGATATGTTGCCCCATTTCCTCTTTCTGTTATGTACTCTCTTCCCTCTTTCCTTTTACCCTTATTGTGCATAATATATTCCCATACTGGATCCCTATGTACCGGTACTCAACTCCCGAAGGAGGACAACTGTAATCCTGGCCCGTAGGCCCTTTTGTTATGCTTATGTCTCGAGACTCAACTCCCGAAGGAGGAAATATAATATACGATTCCATTATGGAATCCTGTAATATATGATCCAGCATGCCTTTCCTCATTTTCTCTCGCTCTGTTAGGCATTTACACTCCCAGATGTCATGAATATGCTAACATACGAGAGTATCAAATGGAATCTCAAGCAAGAATCATGAAACT
>CANYBF010632681.1:0-14488 GCA_948192965.1 Dalechampia spathulata
CATATGCACACACACCAAAAACATATGCACATGTCCAAAAGGCACCCTGGAACGGCCAAAGTTGGCCCAGAACGGCCTAGAAAGCCCTAAATCAACTTGGATTGGCCTGAAGCTAACCCAAACTGACCCAGAGGCATTCCTAAATCGATCCCGATCAAGCCGGTCCAAAATGAGGGTGCGACAGGTGGTACGGCCGTACATTTGCTTATAGGAATTTTGCTTGTCAGGAAAATTGTTTTAGTATGGATGTACCAATAGATGGTACGGTCCTACCTAGTTCCTGCATGTTTTTAAATTATATCTTTTTAAATTGATACGAGCGTACCATATCTGGTACGGCTGTACGAGACTTTCTAGAAAGGCTTTAAGCCCTTTCTAACGGTTTTATTTTATATAGAACATTATTACATTTTCAATCTAACGGCTAGTTTTGCATAATAAAGTTCCCTTTAAGCTTCAATCTTCATTTGCAAGTAAGTTTACTTGTTGTATTCTAATTCAAGCATTGTAAACTTTCTTTTCATTGTATTCCCACAACCTAAGTGTTGGGTTTTGGATTTGTGGGTTGGTGTGAGATTAATGCTTCACATATTAGTTTGTAATTGAGAGTTTAATTGCTATGAGATTGTAATTGTTGTAAAGGTTTGAGTGTGAGCCTGAAAATACTGGGGTTAGGATTCATTTGAGGAATCCTTTGTTGTAATAATCGATTGATATTAGTGGAACCCTAAATGGAAGACTTAAGAGAAGTGGACATAGGCAAGAGTTAGTGCCGAACCACTATAAATCATACGTGTTGCCAATTTTGTAGAGATTTCATTTGGTATCAGAGCATTGGTGCTCATTTTCATTAGAAGTAAAATTCTAGAGTGAAAATCCTATAGCAACCATTGAAAGTCAATCATATACAAGACCCCCCTTCTTTGATGGCACAGATTATCCGTATTGGAATCATCGAATGGAAGTCTTATTGGAAAGTGATGGAGTGGATCTATTTGATTTGATTGAGAATGAGTTTGCTTCACCAACAATCACAGTTAATGGAGTTACTTCTTTTAAACCTAAGGTAACTTGGACTCAAGAGGAATTCAAGGTGAATGCATAAAATAAGAAGGCAATGAACATGCTCTATTATGCAATTAGTCATGAAGAGTATGGGTGTGTCTCACATTATACTATAGCAAAATAAATTTGGGTCGCCTTGGAGACACATCACGAAAGAACCAATCAAGTCAGAACTAAGAAGATTCAACTGCTAACTCATTAATATGAGTTGTTTACAATGAAGGTAAATGAGTATTTCAGAGATGTATAACTGCCTCATGATCACCAATGGATTGATGAAATTGGGCAAGACTTATCATAAGGAAGATATCAACAATAAGATCTTGTGAGTGCTACCTAAGAAGGATTGGGAGGCTAGAGTGACCTCCATTGAAGAAGCTAATGATTTGTTGGTTTTATCAACCAATGTGTGACTTGGAAAGCTTCTCATACATGATATTACCCTCAAATAAGGGGTAGAGGAAGACAAACGGAGAGGGATTACCCTTAAGGCTTCAAAGGAGGAAGATCCCTCTTCTACAAGCAAAGGGGAGATTGATGATGAAGTGGCCCTCCTCTCTAAACATGTTAAAACTCCTCTTATGAAGAAGAAGAAGTTTGAGAAAGATGGCAAGAAGCCATTTTAGGTAAGAATGGACTTGAACCAAAGGGACAAATTTTGAAGAAATCAAGTCGTTTGCTATGAATGCAATAAGCCGGGACATATGAGAAATGGATATCATTGCCTCAATAAACCATCCAAGCTATTCAAAAAGAAGGCATTGAAGTCTACTTAGGATGATGATAGTGAGACCAATGAAGAGGTGTTCGGTGATGAAGGAGTAAGCAATCTTTATGTCATAGCATTCTTGGATGATAAGGAAAGCGATGAGCTAACAACATCATCTCAATCTTATTATAACAATAATGAATGTGATGATGATGATGATGATGAATGTGATGCATTAGAGGAACTCCTAGGAAAGTATGAAAACTTAGTTAGGAAGCATCAATCACTTAAAATTAAGTATGTATACATTTCAAAAGAGAAAAATGTTTTACAAAATGAGTTTGATTCTTGTAAAATAAAACTTGAAAGCCTTGAAAAGGAAAACAAGTTTTTAAAGATGAAATTGCTAAGATTTTGAAAGAAAAAGATTTGTTAAAAGACAATCTTTTTAGGTTTGAACAAGGAGGTGTTAAAATTGATTCTATTTTGAAACACAAAAAACTTAGTGATAATAAAGAGGGTATTGGATTTATCAAAACTCCTACACCTATAAGGGTATGGTTTTTATCAAAACTTCCACTTCAACATAAAAACCAAATGATTTTAAAAAGAAACATGTTCAACCTAAAGTCAATAGAGTGCATACACATAAAATGCATCGTTGTTCATGTTCATGCAATCATAATCATTCTCATGCATCTAAAAGGAAATATGTGCATAACCATTTTAGATTTAAGAATGTCATATGTCATTATTGCAATAAAAAAGGGCATATAACAAATAAATGCTTTATTAGGAGAATGCATTGGAATGATGATATAAATGCTTCTAACCCCCAAGGACCCAAATACATTTAGGTACCTAAAAAGAAATGAATGCATTTGTGTCTTATAGGTTTTCTTGAGCTCCAAAGTTAGTGAAAACAAATGGTACCTCAATAGTGGATGCTCAAGACATATGACCGATAATGCAAGTCTCTTCTCCAACCTCAAAAAATGGGATAGCGGCAATGTCACTTTTGGAGACAATGCCAAAGGTAAAGTGGTTGGAATTGGTAAGGTTAGTAAGGAATCTAAATTTTCAATAAATAAAGTATTGATGGTTGACGGGTTAAAACATAACCTATTAAGTATAAGTCAACTTTGTGATAATGGTTATAAAGTTATTTTTGATCCTAATGTATGTTTTGTTTATAGAATTAATGATGATAGGTTAGTTTTTCAAGGTGATAGAATAGAAAATGTTTACATGATTGATTTGGATTATATTCCTAACAAAAATATGAAGTGTCTTATTTCTGTAAGTGAGGATTCATGGCTTTAGCATAGAAGGCTTGGACATGCTAGCTTCGAGAGCATTAGCAATCTCGGGAAGAACGAATATGTGGTAGGATTTCTAAAGATCAAATTTACCAAGGATAAGGTATGTGAAGCTTGATAAATGGGAAAATAAGTAAAGTCCTCATTTAAGGTAAAAAAACAAGGTAACCTCTTCTAAACCCCTTCAATTATTGCATATGGACTTGTTTAGACCAACTATAGTAGCTAGCTTAGGTGGCATGCATTATGCACTTGTCATTGTTGATGATTACTCTATGTTTACTTAGGTTTCATTTATAGCTTATAAAGATGATACATTCAATGCTTTTCAAACTTTAACCAAGAGAATGCAAAATGAAAAAGATTATTACATTTCTTCAATAAGCAGTGATCATGGAAAGGAATTTCAAAATGAAAGTTTTAAGTCTTTTTATGATTTGCACAGTATTCATCATAACTTTTCATCTCCTAGAACTCCTCAACAAAATGGGGTAGTTGAAAGGAAAAACCAAATCCTTTATGACATGGCACGTACTATGCTTAATGAGTACCAATTGCCTTCGTACTTTTGGTCTGAAGCAATCAATACCGCTTGTTATATCACAAATTGAGTTCATTTAAGATCGATTTTAAACAAAACTCCTTATGAGCTATGGAATGGTAGAAAACTAAGAATTTCATACTTTAGAGTATTTGGTTGCAAGTGCTACATTTTGAACACCAAGGATAACCTTGGGAAATTTGATTCAAAAATTGATGAGGGTTTATTCTTAGGGTATGAAACATCTAGCAAGTCATATAGGGTGTTTAACAAACATTCTTTGGTTTTTAAAGAATCTATGCATATTATTTTTGATGAAACTAACTCCTTTGGTCCAAGAAAGGATATTGATGATAATGATGCAGGAATTCTTTTGGAAAAAGGTGAAGGACAAAAGCATCTACAAGAAGCTACACCTAAAGATGTTGATAATGAAGAAGTGAATGATCTTCCTCCTTACCTAGCTGCAACCTACATTGAGCATGATCTTCCAAAGAAGTGGCAATTCTTGAAAGGACATTCCAAGGAGCAAATCATAGGTGAAACATCAAAAGGGGTAATAGCTTGCTCTAAACTTAAAGATATTCATAATAATCTTGCATTTATTTCTTAAATTAAACCTAAGAATGTGAATGAAGCCTTAAATGATGAGAGTTGAGTGTTAACCATGCAAGATGAACTAAACCAGTTTAATAGGAATAATGTATGGACCTTAGTACCAAAACCTAAAGATGCATCTGTTATAGGAACTAGGTGGGTATTTAGAAATAAGCTTGATGAAAATGGTGTCATTACTAGGAATAAGGCTAGGTTAATGGCACAAGGATATTATCAAGAAGAGGGAATGGACTTTGATGAAACCTTTGCACCGATAGCTAGACTAAAAGCAATTAGAATATTATTGGCATATGCATCTCACATGAACTTTAAACTTTTTCAAATGGATGTGAAAAGTGCATTTTTAAATGGTTTTATAAATAAAGAAGTTTATGTTATAGATCCCCCTGATTTTGAGGATTTTGAATTTCCAAACCATGTTTTCAAACTTACCAAAGCCTTATACGGCCTTAAACAAGCCCCTAGAGCTTGGTATGATAGGTTAAGTAGTTTTCTTATTAATTATGGTTTTGAAATAGGTAAAGCAGACACAAAATTTTTCATTAAGCATTATAAACATGATATCTTGCTTGTTCAAATCTATGTGGATGATATCATATTTAGTGCTACTAATGAAAACTTATGCAAGGAGTTCTTTGAGTGTATGTAGGGAGAATTTGAGATGAGCATGATGAGAGAGTTGAAGTATTTCTTAGGACTTCAAGTTAAACAAAGTGAAGATGGAATCTTCATCAATCAAGTTAAGTACACACAATAAATACTAAAGAAGTTTGGACTAGAAGATGCAAAATTGAGCAAAACTCTTATGAGCACTACCACAAAGCTTTCCTTGGATGAAAGTGGCAAATAAGTGGATCAAAAGAAGTATAGAGGTATGATAGGTAGCTTATTGTACCTAACTACTTCTAGACCTGATATTATGTTTGCTGTATGTATATGTGTTAGATTTCAGTCATCTTCTAGGGAATCACATTTGTATGCTATGAAAAGTATTTTCAAATACTTGATTGGTACTATGCATTATGACTTATGGTATGCTAAGAATGATTCATTTAACTTGATTGCTTATTTTGATGCTGACTTTATTGGAAATGTGTTAGATAGGAAAAGTACATCTGGTACTTGTCATTTTTAGGCAATTTTTTGGTTTCTTGGTTTAGCAAGAAATATAATTATGTGTCTCTGTCTACTGTTGAATCTGAGTATATATTCACAGGTTGTTGTTGTGCTCAAGTACTTTAGATTCAACAACAGTTAAGGGATTATAACGTCTGTATTTCATGCACCTCTATTAAATGTGATAATACTAGTGCTATCAATCTATCTAGGAATCCAATTCAGCATTCTAGGACTAAGCATATAGATATTAGGCATCATTTTCTACATGATAATGTGTAAAAAAGGAAGGTTATATTAGAATTTGTTAATACAACTCATTAATTGGCAGATATTTTTACAAAACCCCTTAGTGAAGAACGTTTGAACTTCATCAAACATGAGCTAAGAATGATAGATGGTTCATTTTTGAAGTAGGTGTACCTGGTGGACTTTAGAAATTTTAAGAAAATTCTCAGAATTCTTAGAAATTTTCTGAATTTTAGTCCCCATACGGCCGTACCTGTTGTCCTATGCCCGTACGGATCATTTTGCCTTAATTCTCATTTTTGCCTTATATCTCATACAGCCATACAACAGTTTGGTATGCCCATACATCTTTCAAAGTAAATTTTCTTCAAATTTGGTACGATCGTACTGATTTCATACGCCCGTATGCATATTTGTTTCAAAACTTAAAATTCTTTGGCTGACGGCTCTCGTATGGTCGTACGCCTGACCTGTACACCCATACGTAATAGTAAATTTTCAGGAATTTGTGAGCCATACGACCATATGCCTAGGTGGTACGCCCATACACGATCTGAAAAATCGATTTTAAATGTGATTTTTCAGTTGCCGTCGGTTATCGAATTCTAATTTTCTCTGATTTCTCTCTTAAATCCTCACCAAATTTAACAAAATCAGTCTCAAATCACTCCAAATCTAGTTGTCCACTCTTACTCACTTCATTTTTGGTTTGATTTCTGCTTAATCTTTAGTTTTTGATTTCTACTTTTAACTATTTTATTGCTTTTTATTCAGTTTCTTCTTTTTGATTTTCTGAGCAATCTAGACACATTTAGCCCTAGGTTCTTTAGAGAAAAGTGCTTAGGATTATGTTAGCTAGGTGTGGTTTATATTTCATTGATTTCCATATAGGTACAATTTTTTGAGTTTTTTCAAAAAAAGTCAAAACTCTGTCAAATTTTTGAAAATTTTGATTTTCACCTAAATTGTATGTTTTATACTATTTTTGATATGTCTTCTTTTGCTCACGGTGGCTCTTTATCATAGGAACGTAGAGTCAAACGTACTGTACCAGCAGGCTCTGGTCCTCTTATTGCTACTTCTGCCTTTGTAGTACGCACCTCTGTTCTGAGTGAGAAAATATTTTCTTACTCTTGATTTACATGTCGTCCTACTAACCGTCAGACCGGATTAGAGGATGACGTTCTACGATATTTGGCCAATGTAGGTTGGTCAAATTTTGCATTCTTAGATAACCATTACATCTAGTTTATAGCTTTAAAGTTCCTAAAGACTTTCTCACTATCTACTTCTTACAGCTGCACCTTCAGACTCTTTCGTAAGCCCTATACTCTTTCTCCTGCTAAGTTTGATGGTATTTTTGATTTTCACACTGACAGCATTTCCAATGCCAGATCCATGATTTTTGACCGTAATGACTTTTGGAGGGAGATCGCACTCAATACTCCTTTCCATCCCTCGAGGCTTAAAGCCTCCTGTCTCAAATCCCTCTCACTCTACTACTATCATAAACTGATATCCTATTTGATTTTCAAGAGATCCAAGTCTAATGACACCATTACAGGCCCTGACCTTATCTTTTTTTACTCTATGGTCACGGGTACCCCCATTCAGTTTGGGCGCTGCTTTCAGACCTCTTTCCACGAGGTTAGCATCTAGAAGCAGCCTGGTAGGGCTATTTGTTTTGGTCCTATCATTCACTACATCTGCCAGCAGTTGCATACCTTTCCAACTTCTCCACCTACTCCTGGACCGAAAGGTCCTAATCTTGATTTATCATTCATAAAGCATTCCATGCTCCTTGAGTGTGATTTTGATGGTGAGTACCATACTCACTCTGAGTATATCGCATAACGATTGGAGCATCTTTGGTCATTACATCTTCCTAATGACACGATCGCTTTATTTGGATAGAGTGCGGTTACTGTATGTCAGTACATGCAGGTGCCACTTCTAGATGACACATCTGCAGAGTGGCTTGACCCTTCAAACCCTTCTTCTACTGATGCCACATGCCAGGCAGCTTTGAGCTGCAAACGACAGCATCACTTCTAGGGTGGATCTTCCTTATCTGCTACTGTTCCTGATCCCCCTGCTCCAACTGCTACTTCCACCCTTGCTCCAACTGCTGCATCCACTGATTCTATCTCTCAGCAGCTTGCTGTTATCATCGCTCGACTTGATCTACTAGATGCCTTTGAGTGACGTTTTGACCAGGTTGATTTACATCTTGCTCATATTCGTTAGCACATTGATTCTTTAAAGCAACGTTATGATCAGCACACAGTAGAGTTTCATGAGCTTCAGACGACTACATCTGAGAACCTATATTCTATTAGTCTTCTGATGGATCCTTTTATTGTTCCTCCATCGAGTTCACCTCCTCCTCAGAACCTACAGTGATCATTTTAATATTGTCAAAGGGGGAGATGTTTTAGGATATTGGAGATGTTAGTTTTTGATTTTATAGACTAGTTTTGATTTTCATTATTATTATTTTTTCATTATTTCTCTGATCACTGTATTGTATTCAGTTTTTATTATTATTTCTGCTCTGATCAGTGTATTGGATATTTTTTAAGTTTATATAGCATATGATGTTTATTCAGTTCATTATCCTATCTTGTTTATTCTTATTATTGTTTATTATCATTTGCTTTGATTATAACTAAGTTGGATAATGCTCTGATCATATGATTCTGTTTATGATTTGATCATATAATTATATATATTTTTCTGATCATATGTTATATAGTTTGCTATGATCTTTTTATTTTTCTCCTTTCCTTTATGCTTGATTGATTACTTGATATTTCATGGCATAAATTCTAAAACAAAGGGGGAGATTTCTAAAATTTTTCAAATCAAAATTTCATTTAAACATGTTTTGCAAAATTGAACTTAAATTGATTGTCAACATCAAAAAGGGGGAGATTGTTAGACCTAGAATTTTAATGTGTATATTTTATGTGAGTCAATTTAAGTTATTTGTAATTTAAAATCATTTTTCTATGTTTGGTACGGGTGTGCCTGTTTTGGTACGGGCATACCAATTCACTTTGTTGTATGGTATGGGCATATAGCTGATCGTACCAAGTTAGCTTTGTTTCCTTGAGTTTTGTACGGGCGTACCATTGCTCTCAGGAATTTGGTTTATCAGTAAACCTGTTTTAGTACGAGCGTACTAATGGGTGGTACAGTTGTACGTTTGCTCGCAGGAATTTTGCTTGTCAGGAAAATTGTTTTGGTACGGGCGTACCAATAGATGGTAAGGTTGTACCTAGTTCCTGCATGTTTTTAAATTATATCTTTTTAAATCAGTACAAGCGTACCATGTCTGGTACGGTCGTATGCAACTTTCCAGAAAGGCTTTAAACCCTTTCTAATGGTTTTATTTTATACAGAATATTATTACATTTTCAATCTAACAGCTAGTTTTGTAGAGCAAAGTTCCCTTTGAGCTTCAATCTTCATTTGCAAGTAAGTTTACTTGTTGTATTGTAATTCAAGCATTGTGAACTCTCTTTTCATTGTATTCCCACAACTTAAGTGTTAGGTTTTATATTTGTGGGTTGGTGTGAGATTAATGCTTGGGGCATTAATTTGTAATTGAGAGTTTAATTGCTGTGAGATTGTAATTGTTATAAAGGTTTGAGTGTGAGCCTGAAAACACTGGGGTTAGGATTCATTTGAGGAATCCTTTGTTGTAATAATTGATTGATTTTAGTGGAACCCTAAGTGGAAGACTTAGGAGAAGTGGACATAGATAAGAGTTAGTGTCAAACTACTATAAATCGTACGTGTTGCCAATTCCATAGAGATTTACTTTGCTAATAGAAAAAGTAGACTCTTTACTTATCTTACCAATACCAATCACTTCACCTTTTGCATTATCTCCAAAAGTGACATTTTCACCATTCTAATCTTCTAAATGAGAGAATAAGCTTGTATTTTGAATCATGAATCTTGAACATCCACTATCAAGATACCATTTATTCATATCTACCTTGGATTTCAAGCATACCTCATCATTATCATGCTCATCCATTAGTGCCATGAAGCAAAGATTGGTTGTGCTCTCATCAATGGATGCATTATCATAAGATTCACTATCATCATCATCCCAAGTAGCGTTTAATGCCTTCTTCTTAAATGGTTTGAATGACTTCTTTAGTTTAGGATATTTATTCCTCATATGACTTGGTTTGTTGCACTCAAAGCACGTGGCTAGATTTTTCTTGAATACATCTTTCTTGCTTTGATCTTTTCTTACTTTAAATGGTTTCTTCTAATCTTTCTCAAATCTTTGCTTTCTTATGAGAAGATTTTTTACTCTTTTTGAAAGTAGGGCAACTTCATCATTAATGTCACCTTCACTTACAGATTCCACATATTCTTCTTTAGAAGCTTTCAATGCTATTCCTCTCCTTTTATCTTCCTCAACTTCTTATTTGAGAGTAATCTTATATGTGAGGAGTTTTTCAAGAAGTACATCGGTTGATAAAATTGATAAGTTATTGGCTTCTTCAATGGAAGTGACTCTAGCTTCCCAATCCTTCTTTAGCAATACCCGTAGTATTTTATTGTTGGTGTTTTCCTTGTGATATACTTTCCCTAATTTCATAAGCTTAATTTTGATGACTATAAGCCAATTGTACATTTTGAATATCATCTCATTTGCCTTCATTATGAATAACTCATATTGATGGGTTAGAAATTGTACATTTTTCATTTGAACTTGGTTAGTTTCTTCATGATATGTTTCCAAGGCATCTCAAATTTGCTTGGCTGTTATACAATGAGAAACACGACCATACTCTTCACAACTTATAGCCCATTAGAGCATGTTCATAGTTTTCTTATTTCTTGCATTTTCCTTGAACTCTTCTTTAGTCCAAGTGGCTTTGTGCTTGAAAGTAGTAACACCTTCATTTATGATAATTGGAGGAGAGTAATCATTCTCAATCAACTCAGATAGATCTCCTCCATCACTTTCCAAGAAGACTTCCATTCTATACTTCCAATATGGGTAATCCGTTCAATCAAAGAAGGGTGGTCTTGTGTAAGATTGACTTTCAACACCTTGAGTTGCCATTAATCTTTAGCTCTAAAAGGTAAGTTCTAATAATGAATGAGCACTATGCTCTAATACTAAATGAAATCCCAAATAGGAAACACGAGATTTATAGTGGTTCGACACTTTAACTTGCCTATGTTCACTTCTCCTAAGATTCAACTTAAGGTTCCATTAATTTCTTTTACAAATATAATAATAGATTCTTCACCAAGAATCCAACCCTAGTGTTTTCAAGGCTAACATTCAAACCTTTATAACAACAATCAATCTTATAAGATTCAACTCTTAATTACAATAATAATGCCCAAACATTAACTCTCATCAACCCAAATAACAATTGAAACAAATTAGGGTTGGAAAAGAACTTTAGAGAGAATAAGAGCAAAGTAAAGAGAGATATAATCAATTGCAAAGATAATTAAGTTACTTACTTGAATAAAAGCTTCCTCTGCTATAAATACACTTTTCATAGAGAAAAGATCTGTTACACAAAGCAATTATTGCAAAATAGATCCGTTAAAATACTTTTAATTTAAAACAAAAGTTTCTGTAAAAGATGCGTATGGTCGTACGCTGACATGTACGCTCGTACCACTCTATAAATTTCAAACCAAATTTGGGTAGTGGCTGTTGTACGACTGTACAATGAAAGTGGCATGCCCGTATCAAGACTTTTACCAATTTCACCAAGAGGTACGACCAACCCATATGTCGAACAATGCATCAAACAATAGTGGTACACCCATACCAATCATATTTTTATAATATTTCATTTAATTTGACTTAAATTGATTTTTTTAACTTTAAAATCCAAAGTGGTAAGTCTAACAACCATAAACTTATATAGGTCATGAGCTCCATCTAAAAAGGTTTATTTTTGTGTTTTAACTTGGTTTTTTGGTTTTGGTCGAATGTTGGATTTTTGAGTTTTAAGTTAGTTTAGGCTTGAATTAGGATGAATGTTGGATTTTTGAGTTTTAAGTTAGTTTAGGCTTGAATTAGGATGAAAAATTGCATTTTGCTAAGGCCAAGCTTAGGATAGATGAGATTTATTATGATGGTTCGTAAAAAATTGAAAAGTTTGAAACAAGGTTTGACTACATGAAATAGATATAGTACTATTTGCTGCACACATAGCATCATTTAAATGATATCAAATTTAGATTGTTAAAAATAGTTTTTAAATTAAATTTAATATGAAAAATAATTTCTTATTTTCTATTTTTAAAATGATTCTTATAATTCTTTTTGAAAATCATGATATTTGAGAAATGTATTTTAAAATGTCATTTAACAGCCATGATTATAAAAAACATAAAAATTTTTAAAAAATTCATGAAGTATTGTTCCTAAAAATTTTAATTGTAAATCAAATTTCCACAAGTTTAATAATTCTTCAAAAAATAAATCTATTATTCAATTATAAACTATCATGTATCTAATTAAAATGATAAAAATAATCATTTATTTTTAATAAACAATATAGTTTTACTAATGAAGAGAAATCAAATTAATTTAAAAATTAAATTGAAATATTAAAGGTTAAATAATAAATTAAGGTACAACTTTTATTTTTAAATAAAATTTAGGGGTTAATTTATACTTTATACTATTTAAATTTATTAAAAGAGATTTTGTGGGATATAAATTAAAATTTAGAGATGATAAATCTTCAACGGACTGGTTGTAAATTATCCATTTCAACGTAATTGGTCCTACTTCACTCAACCACGAGCTATTATCTTGCATGCCCCGCTGGAAAGAAAGCAGCGCTGGTGGCTCGAAATTCTCGTGGTCTATGAGCCGACGTTCTGGTTTAAAGTTAAACTTAAAATGGTTTTCTTAGAGGTCTATTCTAGATAAATTCAGAACTAGCCGATTAGCATTGGTTCAAGAGTTCAGTTTTAGGTGAATTAGAACCGATACCGGTTTTATCAGGAATTACCTGAAAAGTATTGATCATCAATCACATCAGCTAGAAAATTATTCTATCTTTTTAAAATGCACATCTTCTTTTCCATTTCCACATTAGTCATTTCCAAATGGCTACACGTTCCATATTCCTTCTTTTCTCTCTGATAATGCCTTGTTCATTCTCATCTTCAGCACATGATGGTACTTTAACAGATGGCTCATCTTTCTCCGTCGAGAATCCAAGCCATGTTTTGATTTCACCGAATGCCATTTTTGCTGCTGGCTTTTACCCAGTTGGTGAAAATGCATACTCTTTTGCCATATGGTTCAACGATCCTTCTTGTTTCAACACTTGCACGATTGTTTGGATGGCCAACAGGGATGCGCCTGTTAATAGCAGACGGTCCAAGCTCTCTCTTCTTAAAACTGGTAATCTTGTGCTGACCGATGCTGGCAAAATCGAAGTTTGGTCTTCCAAAACTTTCTCCCACCATCCATCTTCTTTGCACCTTCTGGATTCTGGTAATCTTGTTGTCATTAATAAGAAAGATAAAACCATTCTCTGGCAAAGCTTTGATTCGCCTACGGATACCCTTCTTCCACATCAACCGCTTACCAGAGATTCAGTTCTCGTTTCTTCAAGAAGCACGACGAACCTTTCATCTGGTTTTTACAAGCTGTCTTTTGATATTGATAATGTTCTCCGCCTGGTTTATGATGGTCCTGATGTTTCAAGTTCTTTCTGGCCAGACCACTGGCTTCTCAGCCGAGAAGCAGGGAGAACTTCTTACAATAGTAGTAGAATTGCCGTACTTGATTCATCTGGCAACTTCACTTCATCAGATAATTTCTCTATGTTTTCTGCTGACTATGGATCGCCTCTTCAACGAAGATTGACCTTGGATTCTGACGGTAATCTGCGACTTTACAGCAGAAAAGATGAGACGGAAGCTTGGACAATTTCAGGACAACTCAGTTCTCAACCTTGTAAGATTCATGGAATTTGTGGACCCTATAGCATGTGTAATTATGATCCAAGCTTCGGAAGGAAATGTTCCTGCCTTCCAGGGTATAAGATGAAAGATCACCATGATTGGACTTTAGGGTGCGAGCCAGAAGTGAAAGTTTCCTGTGACGAACATCAAGTGACTTTCCGTAGATTCCCTCACGTTGAAATGTATGGTTATGATTTTGGTTTCTACGTCAATTACACTCTGGACATGTGCAAGCAAGTATGCTTAGACAGGTGTGATTGTAAAGGGTTTGTACACAAATTCATCTTCCAGAACCATCCTGATAATATCCCTTACTGCTTTCCCAAGACCCAGTTGCTTAACGGTTACACAGCGCCAAGTTTTCGTGGAGATTTATACCTGAAAGTGCCGAAAACTAGTCATTTCAACAACTTGTCAGCGGAAGAATTTAGTCTAGAGTGCCATCCTGGTGCTGTCAAGGAGATTGACAGAAGGTATCACAAATCTCAGGGAAGCTGGACGCAAAAATTCTTGATTTGGTTTGTAACTTCAGTAGGAGCATTTGAAATTTTCGCTATTTTCTTTGTTTGGCTTTGCTTGATTAGAAGCCAGAACGAGACATACGCAACTACCCAAAACTACCTCCTCGCTACCACTGGGTTTAAACGATTTACCTACACTCAGTTGAGGAAAGCAACCAGGAATTTTTGTGAAGAAATTGGTAGGGGAGCCACTGGAATTGTCTATAAAGGCATACTAGATGACAAGCGAATTGCGGCGATCAAGAAACTAAACGATGCAAACCAAGGCGAAGCTGAATTTTTAGCAGAAGTAAGCACCGTCAGCAAGCTTAATCACATGAATTTGATAGAGATGTGGGGTTACTGTGCAGAGGGAAAGCATAGG
>CANYBF010632735.1:0-12289 GCA_948192965.1 Dalechampia spathulata
GGAAAGACAATTGAAAACAGTAAAAAATAGACTTCTTATTGAACTTGTAGAAACTGCTATATAAAACATCAATTATGCCTATGTATATATAGGCTTACATTGTAACAGAAAATAAAGAAAATCCTGGAAACAAATTAATTGTACCAGATTTGTTGCCCATTAAACAAAACATGCTTAAGACTAGGAACTGAACGAGTAGCAGCTAATAATTCTCCACAAGACTTGGTCAATCTTTGAATCACATTTCAACATCAAAATGTCATGTTTTACGCCTACAAAGTACCTATTTTAGCATTATTTATTTATTAGAATAGTTGATTTGCTTACATTTTGTATTTTGCAGGTCAAAATGGTGAGTTTTGGGGAAAACGTGCTTAAATGGGAGTTTTTAGAGCTTATTTGGATTTTAGCGTTTCAGGACACCGCTTGCGGGCATAAGATGGAGTGAAACGACCTGTCAGAATTGTGTTTTGGGAAGAAGAAGTTGAGTCAAGCTCAAACTCTTGCGAGCTGGAAGCAGATAAGGCTTGCGAGCATAAGGGACATCAAAACGACAACATCTGGACAGTTTTGGAGATTGGACGAGGACGAGTTTTACTTACACTTAATCTCCTCAAGCTGGACGAAAAAGTGATTGGGAACAATGCAAACTCTTTTATCTGCAGATTAAGATTATTAATTATTTATTTTTATTAGTTTACTTATTATTTTACCTTCTATAAATAGGAGTATGCTCCTATGAAGAGGGGGTTTCAATTTCAGTAGCTAGTACTAGTTCGGTTTTCATTGTTCATTCCTTTTCTTTTAATATCAGTTTTATTTTCTTTTATTTTTATTTTATGTTGATTTCGCCAATGATGCTAGGCTAGGCGATTGTTTTCCCAATTGAAAGCAATTCAAGTCATTCATTAAATGATTATGTGAGATCTAAGTGATCTTAATTCCATTGGCAAGCACTATTATCTCTAATTCTGAGTCACATAGAACCATTGCTGTTCCTAGTGCATGTAAATAAGGCCTCTTGCATGTTTCTAAGTTCTAGCATATAGCTAAGCAGGTTGTTTGATACGGAAAAGTCACTCGACTTGCTGGAGTGGTAAAGCAGGATGCTATCTTTGTTGCGATTTGTGGTAGTACTTCTGTGGGTTAGAGGATCTAGTTTGAACACGAGGGATGCTGGGTCGCAACTGTTAACTAGAGTCGGGTCTTCCTAATTCTTCATGCAATTTCGGGATGACTTAGTGAGAATCTATTTCCACCTTGTTTATCCTGGAATTAGAGGCGTTTCATAGAGCTTATTTCATTGCGTCTTACAAATAAGAGAAGATTGGGGCGTGCGAGACTTGCTCGACAAACTATAACCGGTTTAGTGCCTTTATTGCCTTTGGACTATTATTGAATCCATGATCATATTCAATTAATGAATACTTGATGCTTTTGGTTGGGAGAATTACTTTTTTATTAATTTTTCCCAATTTATTTATTTGTTTTATTTGTTTCTTCGTTTGTCTTAATTACTTTCTGATTCACCTTGTTTATTTTTAAACGTAAAGAATTAAGTGAGTTGAAGCCGTCTCTGTGGGATTCGACCCTTACTTCCACTGCTACAAAATTATAATTCCAACGTATGGTTTGTAAGGAATTAATTTGACGGAAGCGACAACCGATCAATATATCAATGTTTGCTTGTGTTTTTATCTCTAAAACAATTCAAATGATTCATAAATCAATTAATTACAAGTATAAATAAGTTAAGTTTTTTAAAATACATTATAAAAACAGCTTTTAAGTAGATATGGGATTTTAAAATAGCTTTTAACTTGATAAAAATAACATGCATACAAAATTTTGAATTTTTGAAAATTTTATTTATTTGAATCAAGAAAAGTATTGAAAAAAACTTTCCTTTTAATAAGTAAAAGGTTTCAATTTTATGATATTTTATTTTAGGATTTCATAAGGTATTTTTTCAAAATTTTTAACATAATTCTAAAAATACCTTAATAATAAAAGCTTCCTCTGTATATATTGTTCTTCAAATCTTCATTCATCTTTCATAGACTTATCTTTCTTGAACAAACTTTGACTTTCCATAAAAAATGAAAATAATATTCTTTAAATGAAAAGAATTAATTATGTATTTATAACTTGCTGAAAATTTTGTTCAACAACTTCTTCCTTTCATGCAAAGATCTTCATAGATATTGCCATAATTCTTTCTATTTTGCCGTGAAATCTTTGCCAAATGCTCTTGTCACAGAACATGTCGTCTTGTAGGAGAAAATCAGTCGCATACAATTTTATTTAAATTAATTAATTTAAAATTATATAAAGTTGATCATAACGATGTATATTTTTTTTGCATTTCTTTAATTATCCTAAAATGACATGAGAAGGAATTAGAAATTCCTCCAAATAATTAGCTACCATTTCAAACACTGGAATGATTTGGATATTTAATTCAAAAAATAATTTTAATAATTAAGTTCGTAAAATTAAAATAACTTTTTTAAAAGAGAGCTAATGGTTTGAGTTTTTCCTTTTTTAGTTTATTCACCCATCAACATATATACCCTTTATATCCCTTCACTTTTAATCCACTTGAGATTACTCTTTCCATGAATTAAACTAGATCTAGACCACTTGTTCAACTTTCATCAACTCATCTTTCTAGATTTGATTGGGTGTCCAATCCATAAAATTAATTCATAATTTCCCAATATAGAAATTTAACAATTTTTATAGTAGATGAAGAAGAGTCGATTCCATAGGGATGGGAGGATCATTCGACTCTATGCGAACACATAAAATTAAAATATTTTGAAATCTAAGAAAAATAAAAATAAAAGAAATAATGAAATTTAATTTGAAGAAAATCAATATTAAGAACTTCCTAACTGAAAGCTTACAAAAAGATTCATTGTAAAATCATCATCATCATAGTCTAATGGTAAATTTGCTAAGTCGGTTATAAAACGTTGAAGAAAGGCTTCACACAGATCAATTCTTCCTTAATATTAAGATGGCAAGGAAGTAGCTCATACAATCATCTCTAATTCCCGGTTAGACACGATGGAAATAGATTCATACTTAATCTTCCAGAAATCGTATAAAAAAATTAGAAGAACTCGATTCAAGTTAACACTTACGGACCAGCTCCGTCATGTTCAAATTAGATTGCTAAAACTCATAAAGAAATTTAAACATCTTTTAGTTTGCTTAACACTTTGATTGCAACTTTAGCAAGTTGAGTGATAATTTTGGAGCAAACAACTTGCATAGCAATATACCATTATCGAACATATGCAACGAGCTCTTTTTACATACTTTCAAAAATAGTAATGGTTCTATGATTTACCGAATTAAACCGAGTAGCAAAATACCATTAGAATCAAATCTATTTTAATCTCTCATGATTCCCAATGAGTTATTTGTGTTGCTTCTGATTAAGAATTAAAATTTCCTAGCTAAGCATCATTGATAACAACATAAAAATGAGATAAGAGATATAAAAAAAAAAATACTCAAATTGATTAAAGAAAAATAGAACAAAATATTTAATTCCTAGATTCACCTCCTCCTTTATAATAGGAACAAGCCTTTTATTTATAGAAATGAAAAAAAGGTAATAAAATAAATAAATAATAATTGAGTTAATATTCTTATCCTTTGTTCATCCTTTCTAATATGATTTCTAGCTGAAATTCAAAATTTAAACTAAAACAGCTTTAGTTGCCAGCCATCATTAAAAATGAGGTAAAAATACCTCTTTTTATCTATTTTTTACTTTTTCATTGTTTTTACTTGCCAACTACAAAAATAAGACAAAGTTAATTATTCTAACCAAATTAACTACATAAAATAAGTCATTTTTACTATGAAAAACATGCAATTTGACACTTGATCAAGATTCAAGGTTATGAATAGTCAAACCTACTCTTACTAATCCAACTTTCAATATCTCTATCTCAAACCAAAATTATTGAGTTGTTAGATAATATTTAAACCATGATATCATGTAAAGACTTCGAAGACCTTGAAAATATTGAACTAATGTTTTATAGATGAAGTCGAGACTCACATATTGTCCAATCAACTACAACATGTAATTTATGTTTCATTTGTATTTAACAATTATGACATTCATATATCTCACCTAGCGTTATACACGATGCTTGAATTTTACTAAATTAAATCGAAGTATCAAGAAAAACTAGAATTGAATTGTAGTATTGATTTTCTAAATAGAACTGAATTGAATTGTACCCTTGACTTCAGTTGGTATGGTTACATTGATTAGATAAATAACTAGTTAAGAACTGAACTAAATTATACTAAACAATATTAAATTGTACTGAATTGAAAGAATTAAAATATTTTAAATTGATAATAATAATAATAATTGGTATGCTTTAGTTTTGAAAATCGTTCCATTGAAATATTACTAATATCATTGGAGGAACCTTTTTTTATGTTATTAATTATGATTTTCTATTTTTTAGTCCAATGATAATCTTAAAAATGGAATGTAAAAATATTAAACAAATGTATTTAATGTTTGATTTTTAAGAGTAGTTTTATCTTGTTGACTCAATGTTTTGATGTTTAACAAAATTGATAAATTTTCTAATAAATTTGTGAGTTAGTATTTACATATTTTTTATTTGATTTTTCTATAGAAAAGTTGTTAGACAAATTAATGGAAATATATTTTGACTGCAATTATGATAGATTTTAAAGCAATCTATTTCAATTATTTGAGAAGCCTTCATTACATGAACTCTATAAAGGAAGATTTATCATTTTTGAATTGAATATCAATGAACAAAATATTCTATCATTTATAAAACAAATTTTTTCCTTATTTGATAAAAATTTTAAATTTGTATATTATTTTTGTAGGATAAAATTGAATAATATCTTGAACAATGAGTTGAACAAACAAACAATAGCTCGAGTCGTGTCGATAGCACCGTCCTTAAAGGATATTTGCGTATAGTAGGAAGTCCTCCCAGGATTAAACGAGTTCTTCTACCAACGTAGGAACAACAGGAACAGCAAAAACAGGAACTCGGGAATCTGTCGAACTAGCAAGCTTTGAATGAGAGGAGAGGAGGAGGAGGAGGAGAGCTAATATCCGATCCATTTTACGCGCCCGGGGGGGTGCGAATCCACCGATTTGGCCTGCTTGGCCCATTCTCATGTGCACGAGCCCATCCCATTTCTCAAGCCCATTTTACCAATAATAGAACCAAAGTTATATTTAAACTTAAAGTTTTGGCTTCTCAAAAGTGATGTGGGATAGGGTCTTTTGCAATATTATAAAGGCTCCAACAGTTTTATTATTCTATTTTGGAAAATTATTTAATTGATAATTAATTAATTAATTCTAGAGATTTATATTTATTAAACTATATATTAAAATTATGAAAATTATATAATAAAATTTTTGGAGATATTATATCATGATCAATATTGAATTTATTGGAAAGTCTGTGAATGAAATAAGCTTATTATTTAAATATAATCCTTTCATAAGATGAATATAGTTGGATCTGTAAAGAAAAATGAAAATTTTATCAACAAAATAATTGATGAATTTTCTACACACTACAATTCCAAACCTCAAGTGCACAATGCCATTGTAATATGATTGTCAAAAGACTTAAGTCTATCCATCTACAAGCTTAGTTCAACTTATTCAAGCAACAATAAAATTGGTTTAAAGATCAAATTTAACAAATAAAAGAGGGAAGATAACAACTCATAGAAGTATCACATTATCACTTGAATTTAAATTAATATAAAAAATACAGAAATTAATACTCTACCACACTTGAGATAAATCTATGTTCTAGTTTGGTTTTTGCCCCTTAGGATATTTAATAACATCAAAGCTTCTCTAGAGACAAAGTCAACTAAATTCTTTTAAAAGTATCAAGTGGATCTCTTAATCCGGTTATCCACTCTAATCGAACTAATAAGCAATCAATCAAGGGAATTAAGTCTTCATGCAAATCTCTTTATGAGAACTTTTAATTTGAATGCTTCAATTCAACTATACATGCAACTCTTGTTGATAGTATAGTAGAGAGTACTTTGTCAATTGAAATAGACAAGATAATCAAAAGCATTCATAGCAAATGAAAACTAAATCAAGAAATACAAGTTCACCTAAATGGGTTCAAGTGTAAATCCTTAAGGAAAATCTAGCAACATATAATCATAATAAAAAACCAACAAAATAAAATAAATAGAAAATAAACAACTTCTCTCCGTATCTCTTTTATAGTGCATGGAAGGGCTTGAGAGTTAAGGCTCATGAATACCTATTTGCCTCTTCATTGTTTGCAATAATGGTCCAGTTAAGGTATAATTAACGGGTTATTGTAACTTCTGAATGTCCTCTGGGCTTGTATGTATTGTTTTATGCATTAATTTATTATCAAACTAAAGTCACAATGATGAAAACTAAAGTCACCCTCGCAATCCAAGATCATGATACCATCGTAGCTATATATATGAATGGTAGCTAATAATATTTTACGTAATAACTTTGAGGGGAATATTCCAAACTAGTTGAGAATTTAAATTGTTTTCACTTACCGAACCTTTTAAACAATAATTTCAATGTGGGAAGCCATTGTCAAAGAACTATAAGAATCTGAAGCCATTCCCACCTTCTATGGTTAGAGAAAATCAAGAGTTAGGGTCTCTTTTTGATTTTTTTTATATATGATGCTATAATTGTCTTTTATTACCAACTTCCAAATTTCATCATTTAATTTTAGGGATGATTATATAATTTAATCAATGCTCATTTCATTAAATCTATGTCAAACTTGAAAGTGTATGATTTTGGTCTATTATGTTTTCAATTCGTCCTCATCTATCCAAAGTGCAATTAGCATGTGTTGAGTTTGGTTAAGTCAGGTTTGACTTTCTTTTTGTCAAAAAATTTTTGGTTCAGAAAATTCAATGTTTCTAGTTCAAAATGACCAAACATTTTAAACTAAAAAAAAATATTTTGTTCGTAAAGGATATCCTAATTGTGTAGAAAATTCTTTACAGGATGCAGCATTAATAGTACGTTGCTATTCTTTAACATTGTTTTCATTTACACCATCAAAAAATAAAATTAATACATGTTTTTGTATTTTTATTAGCATTATTAAATACAAAGACATGTGAGATTGATGATAATTAAAACCATAAATTGCATGTTTATTTTGAATTTGTACATGTAAATTTGTCGTACTTAGACCCAACTAATTCAGTTAAATTTTAGATTAAAATCAACTAAAACTATTAAATCCTTTCTCCTCCCTTCCCACTTTAATGTGAGATATTATATTATTTACTGCACATTTCTGGCCTATATAATAATAAATTAATCAATTATATCATCCAAACTACTTTTCTAACATACCACTTAAGCTAATGAATTGATATATTATACTTTGATGTTAAAAGATGTCACAACATATGTACTTAAGCCAATTTAAAACATTAAAATGTTATTCAGTAATTTCATTCACTTCACACCATAATCCAACATAAAAACATTAACATAAAAAGCACAGAAGCTAAGAAAATAAAACATTCCTTTCAAAGATTGTGCCTTCTGTTTCTGATCATCTTTGTACCTCTAAGCCTAAAGATCTTCAAAAACATCTCATAATTCCTCATCACAATAATGTGCCCAATCATTGACCCAACTATCAGTCCACTTCCATATCCCATCACCACGGGTTTCCAACTGAATTCAAAAACAAACCCTGCATCTTGATCTTCCTCAATATTCGAAGGTGGGAATGCTTCTCTATTCTCACAGTTTTTTGACAATGGATTCCCACATAAACCTGAGTTATTTTGATATGAACTATCATCAAATGTATCAAATTGTTTCCCATGAGGAATAAAACCTGTAAGTTGATTGCAAGATACATTGAAAGCAGAGAGGAAACCAAGCTGTGTTAATTGTTGAGGAATTTCTCCTATGAGATTATTCCCCGACAGATCCAATGATTCAAGTTCCATGAGATTCCCTAATGATATTGGAATACTACCATCGAGATTGTTGTTTGAAAAGTTCAATATGCGAAGACCACTTAGATTCCCAATTACTTTTGGAATGTCCCCTTCAAATTTGTTACATGAAAAATCAATGGCTATAAGGGATTCTATAATCTTATAATATTCCAATTTTCTGCCCTTATTTGTGAGTGCCATTGAGGACCAAAAGTAATCCAATGTGTAACCCATTTGTAACACATAACTAACCGCAGGAGTCTTCATATATTCCAATTGATCTGCTTTTGTTGTCTTCATTGCTTCCCAACCAAGAAAAAATGGTGCATTCAACTTGCCGGAGAAATTATTGTGAGAGATATCAATGATTTGTAACTTTGGAAAATCAAAATTACTGTCGCCATTCTCTAATGATCCTTGAAAATGATTAGAATTCAAAACAAGAACTTTTAGGTGTTCAAGTGCACCTAATCATGATGGAAAAACATCGTAGATAATGTTGTTTGCAAAAATTAAAACCTCAAGATTTGAACAATTTGTCAAGGATCTTGGCAACTCTCCCTCTAACTTATTAGAATCTACATTGAGCATCCTTATCTTGCATCCTTCCACATGATTGTCAGGATACTTGCCATGAAAATTGTTGCCTCCAAGATTTAGGAATTGGATAGAAGCGCTCAAATTACCCAAACATAGCGGTAATGTGCCTGTAAACTTGTTGTAAGATAAATCAAGGATTTGAAGGGCCTTTAGGTTACAAATGATTGGTGAGATCTCTCCTGATAATTTGTTGTATGACACTAAATATATTTCAATGGATGATGCTGGCATGGGAAGAGTTCCATCCAACATATTATTAGTAAAATTTAAAACGTTCAGTTGAGTCCATGGAAGGACATTTGGGTCATGTTCAAAACCTGTAAGATAGTTGCTAGAGAGATCTACATTTGCTAAGCAGTAGTCGAGTTCCATAACCATTTTGGGATTTGGCCACTTATATTATTGTTGCTCAGGTCCAAGAATTGGAGCTCATCTTGATGACGTAGAAACTGGGGGAAATTACTCAAATTGCATGAACCGAAGCCTAAGGTTAAAAACTTCCCAACTGTGGCATTGGAATTAACATTATCATGCAATGACAGATTGTTTCTTGACAAATACAATTGCTTCATTTTTTTGAAGTTACTAAGAAATGTTACCAACTCAATAGTCCCACTCAAGTTATTACCACTCAAAGAAAGATAAGTAAGGTTGGTAAGTTGGAAAATTGAATTTTGAATTGGACCTTCCAATTGATTGAAATTCAAGCCGAGTTGTTCTAGTTGGGTCATATTGGCAAGCCAAGATGGGAATTGAGAGTTTATTTTACAGTGACCAAGCAAGAGGGTGGTGAGTTGGGTTAGATTGGTTAAGAAAGAAAGGAAATCAATGTCAAAGCTAATTCCAGAAGGGCTAATATAATCAAGTTTAGATAGCTTACCAATCCATGACAATGATGAAGCATCGGTAATCTCAAAATTGTTGTCTCCAAGGCCCAATACTTCCAGCTCAACGGCATTTGCAAGTGAAGCAGGAAGATGACCAAAGAATCCACATTCATGTATCATTAGAGCATTCAAGGAAACAAGGTTTCCAATTGATGTTGGAAGCTCCCCAGAGAAATCTGACTCATAAAGCAGCAATATGTGAATTGGACTAGTGGAATTAAATTCTGGCAAATGGCCTTTGAGATAGGGATTTCCTGGTACTTTAAGTATTTGCAACTCAATGAAAGATATCAATTGGAAATTCACCATATAGTCCGCAAAAACTCAGACGTAAGGATTTCATTGATGAGAGATTTGCCAACGTGGTAGGTACGGAGGATGATATGTGTACGAACCCAAGTCTAAGATCTTCTAGCTTGGTCAAATTCTCAACTAAGCTTCCAAAATTAGGATTCCTGAGTTTCAATATAGTGTTGGTGGTCAGGTCGAGGTTGGACAAGTATGAAAGTTGGGAGATGGTTGATGGGATATGGCCAGCAAAGTAAGAGTGAGAGAGATTCAGAGAAGTAAGCTTAGAAAGAAGACCCATCTCGGAAGGTATTTGGGAATAGTTAAAATGGTTGAAAGCAAGATTAAGGATGCGGAGATGAGGAAGATGGAAAAGAGAAGAGGTGGACTTGATGGAACCATAGAGACAGCTGCTGCTGAGTTCAATTCCAAACACATGACCAGTTTGTTCATCGCATGAGAGACCATCCCACGAGCAACAGTCATCAGTAGTTAGGTTCCAGGATTCAAGTTTTGGATAGGAAAGTGGATCATCTGAAGCAAGACAATCAATGAGAAAGGTGTTCTTGAATTGGAACAAGGCAGACCTCTCATCATCATGACATAGTGGAGATTGGGAAGAAGGGAAAGGGAAGTAGATGAAGCAAAATAAAAACACAAAGGATAGAGATGCAAGCATATGGGCACGATTAGGCATTGTTGGATGAGGATGGAATGGTGTTGGTTTGGTATGTTTTATAGAGGTTGTGAAGTGACCGCAATGATTTAAACTTTCTTCAGTATTCTAACACATATTCAAAATAAATAATGAAATAAAAACGTATTAATCTGGACAAAATTTTTGAGTAACATAAATATATTATACTAATAAAGTAACTATTATAAAATTTGTTTTATTTTTCTATTTTATATGATTCTTGTTTAAATTATAATTTTTATATAAAACATATAAATAAAATTAAGCCTAATTTCTTTGGTTATAAATATAATTTTATTAAAAATAGATGATTCATATAAAATATATAAATTTATTTTAATATCAATTGGACTGAATAAAGTTGTTATTCATAAAATGATATTTTAGCAAATATAAATGAAAAAAGAATGATTTATTGAGGTTGGACTAAAGTTTAAGACCATTATATATAATTGGTAGCTGATTTATTAAAATTTAATTTAAAAAATAAAAAAATTAGATTGAAATTTCTAATCAAACAATAACAACAAAACAGTTGCTGCTATAAACAATCATCTTTGCGATTTTCACGGCACAAGTGAAGAAAATAAGAATCATCTTTCAATATCACCAACTAAACAATCAACAATATAGACTATATTCATGGACTTTTGGTTATTGGACAAGTGATATATAATCCAGATTGAATGTGAGATCCAATATCTATATTGAACTTTGCAATTATTCCTATATTCATGGATTTTTAATCATTGAACCTGTGACACCCCACTCTAGGATGTAACATGCTCCCGTAGAATAAAGAATAGTCTCTAATATATAGAAACTATTAATTTTCCTACAAGGGATATCTTATTTTTTTTTTACCTTAGAATTAAAAATAAACTTGACATTTGCAAAACTTATAATTGGAAAGCATTTGTGATATAGAATTCAAACAAATGATACATGTAAATTTATACATATAAAATTCTTATTTAATGAAAAATATTTAAGAATAATTGAACTCACATTGCACCCATACTTTTAACTGCCTTATTACAATACTCTATTATATAAAATTTCTATATAAAACAAGACATAAAACCCTTCCAAGCCCTTGCCTTCAACAAGAGTTCTGCTGAACTGGTGCTTTGGAATCCGTGCACTCCAATTACCTGTTAACCTGCATCCATCAAATGATGAATGCTGAGTATAAAACTCAGTGATGCTATAAACAAAATCAAAGACATCACATTAAATCAGTTATAATGATCTATATTAATCACTATCATTATATCATTTATTAATCTTTAAACATCTCTTATTTTCTGTTAACAATAATGCCTAAGCATTATTCACTATTCATAAATCACTATTCATCTATTACCTTCCATGACCTTTTTGATATACCTATGAGCAATACAAGTTTCATGCTAGGTATACCTTCTCTTTAAACTAGGCCAGTAGCTTTCATGATCTTTATTACATCAAATCATTAACATATTAAAGCTTTACCCATACAAATATCTTTTCTTTAACATGTTCATTTCTGTTCTTGAGCCTAAGCTCAATTAACTATATATCATTTCCTCTGTGGCATAACTATGCCTTATGTATTAGCTCTGTAATGTCTGTTTATCACATGCCTGTACGATTCCTTAAAGGAATCCATTAATTCTGTAAACATTTCTCTATAGGCACAATTGTAGTGCATTCACTATTCCATTCTCTTTACTTTTATGATAATGGAAATGCATGCCTGTGAAAATGAGAATGCAATCATGCTTTGCATTCCCCCTCTGATTTT
>CANYBF010632741.1:0-24326 GCA_948192965.1 Dalechampia spathulata
AAATATATATCTAACCCCATATATATATATATATATATATATATATATATATATATATATATATATATTACATATGAATTATAGAAAGATCAATCCTACCATATTGGGTAAATTCAGATAAGCATTTTTAAAAATTATGAAAAATGATAATTGGATAAAATATTAAGAAATTATTGTAAAAAAAATTAAGAGAATGAATGAAGAATAAGTTGGTTCGTATTTAATTATTTAATCGGGTAAAATAGAATTATCAATCACAGGAATCAACACCCAAGGCCAAACATCACCGCTTGAATTTCATGTGATCACGTAACAGATTTTTCAAGACCACTCTCCCCTGTAGCGCGTGCATTTACATCCCTTTTGTACATTTTCTTTCTTCATTTTATTTTTTAAAATTGATTTTTTTAATATTATCTATTAATTTTATATAATATGATATGAAAAATAAATTGAAATTATTTATAATAGAATTTATATAATTTCATTATAACCTGTTATAACATAATAAATCATACATTTACTTATTAATTTGATTAAATATGATTTATAAATTTGATCATATAATTATTTTATATCAAATTTAATATGTGAATTTTTAATTCGATATGATATTTTAAAAGATAAATAAATTATAAAAATATGAATCATATTTAAAATATTATAAAATTATCAATAATTAATAACCAAAAATTAAGAAAAGTAATTTTAGGTATTTTTTAAAAATAATTTTTTCTCACTTTAGTTTTCTAAACAAGAAAAAAATTACTTAGATTTTCATTCAATTTTATTTGAAGAAAAAATAAAATAATCCATTTTTTTCTTTTCAAAAACACATAAATTATTTATTCGATTGAATCGTATTTGAATGTTTGGGGATGCGCGTGAGAATGCTAACGTACAAACAAAAGTCAAGTAGTCTTCATGGTCCGAACCAAACCAATGGCTGCTTCCAACACTCTGTAACAAAAATGAATACACAGCCGACGAAGACGAAGATGAAGGGCAAACCATAGAATACATCAAAACAAAATTCATAAGTATGAATAGTTTTCGATTTTTATTACTATTATTTCTACTCCTTTTTCTTTATCCAGACTAGTTACTTTCTCTCCATCCAATCAACAGCACAACATAGAACAGACAGATACCCACATCCCTCTTCCTTCCCTATATGTCCCTCTCTTGTGTCTTTTTCTTGAACAGCTCTCTGATCTCTTTCTAATATGGTAAGTCTACTTGATTTTTCTTCTGTTTGCGTTGAGAATTTCTTGTTTATGCATTGGCATGATGTTTTTTTTTTTCCTTTTTACTTTTGTAGCTAATGATGATCTCCATTATGAATCCTATATATACATCTACAGGCCTTGGTAGGCTATGCTATTGTATTATGTTATCTGTAGATCAGGCTAATAAAAGCCAACTTGTATTAGTTGATAGTTCCATTTTTTATCCAAAATATTTACAAGAAATAATGTATCAAATAATTTTTCAAAATTTTTAGAGATTATGATAATTATTAGGAAATTGGCAGGAGGGTTTGTTTTTTCTATAAACTGTGTACCTAGGAAGATGATTTAATGGTATTTGTCACCGAAAGTGCGATTTCTTGGTGCTTCTGCTGCTACTGCAATTATGCATTAAATTATGAGAATGTCATAATTAGAGTTGAGAGAAGCCCTTAAGGTCATAAATTCTTAGAAGAAGGGCCTTGTCTCCAACTCAGATCCATGGAGTTATGTTTGGTTTTCCTATTGTGCAGTGATCTTCTTTACGATTAAAGATCATAAAGCTTTTCCTGATCAACAAATTCATCAATGGGTCAAGATTTTCGATGTCGGTTTCCACTTGAAACCTTGAAATTTATGTGGGTAGTGGGAGCTGTATTTATTCTGGTAGCGACATCCCAGCATTTTGAACTATCGCCTGGAAATATTCTGTTATCTTTTTCCTCTATTAGTATTGATCAAATAGCCAAAAATGGTAGCCTGTCAACTAGTGATTCTTCATCAGAATCTGAAACTGTCAGAAACATGACTCTATCAAATTTTTTCGATAGTTCAGATACGAGTTATGTGCCTGGAAAACCTGGAGAAACATTTCCTGGAGAAAATACCACTCTATTAGATCCTGTAAATAGTTCAGACACTGGTTATGTTCCTGGAATACCTGGAGAAAATGTCAAGAATAACACCATAATCCCAGATGTGAATAATGATCTTTTATCTGAAGGAAGGATGAATTTGAACAAGTCTTCTACAATAGACAACCATGAAAATAAGTCTTTAGTTACAATTGTTGATAAATCAGGTGATAGATCTGGAAAAACAGGACAGAATTTTGCTGAAGAAAATTCCAGTTTCTTATCAGAAAATCCTGGAACCTCGGAAAATCCTGCATTAACAGCGAATGCGGAAGCTAGAATTGTAACTTCTTCTCCAGATGTTGATCCTGACAAACCTGCCCAGGAGAAAATTACAGCATCCGTTTTAGATAATCATGGAAAATCAGGCAAACTGAATGACAAAACTACCATGTTGCCTGATAATTCTTCAGCAAATCCTACTTCTTATGTGAAGAAAATTCCGGAAGTTCGAAATTCAGGAGTTATTTCAGTTTCTGAGATGCATAGCTTATTGCATCAAAGTTGGTCTTCTCCAAATATCAAGGTATTGATTGAACTTATGCTATCTGTAAGTATTGTTTTCTCTAACCTTGTTATTTAGCCTTTTATTTTCGCGAATTTGATCGTAGAGATCGCCGAGATGGTCTTCACCGGTTGATCGCCAGCTGCTACGTGCAAAATCGCAGATTCAGAATGCTCCCATTATCAGAAATGATTCAATTCTCTATGCTCCTCTTTACTGGAATATTTCCATGTTCAAAAGGTAAGTTTATCTGTTCCATTCAACAACAGTTCATCTCATTTGACACACAGAATGGAAGAAATCCTGAACATGGAAAGTTTTTCCAGGAGCTATGAATTAATGGAAGAAATTCTGAAGGTATATGTTTACAAAGAAGGAGAAAAACCCATTTTGCATCAACCCTTACTTCAGGGAATATATGCTTCCGAAGGATGGTTCATGAAACTTCTGGAAGCTAACAAGAAATTCGTTACGAAGAAACCGAGACAGGCACACCTATTTTACTTGCCATTTAGTTCTCGAAACTTGGAATTACAATTATACGTTCCTGATTCACATAATCGTAGGAATCTCGTTCAATATTTGAAGAATTACTTGGAGGTGATCGCTGCAAACTATCCTTTCTGGAACCGAACAGAAGGTTTTGATCATTTTCTCGTTGCTTGTCATGACTGGGTACGTTCCTGATCATATTCCTCAGGATTTCATCCCATTTCTTATATTTACATGATAATTCTGATGTGAATATTCTTTCCAGGCTGCATCAGAAACTGGAACAATCATGTCGAAATGTATAAGATCTCTCTGCAATGCTGATGTTAATCAAGGGTTTGTGTTCGGAAAAGATGCATCTCTTCCGGAAACAAACGTGCGCGTCCCGAAAAATCCTCTCAAAGATCTCGGTGGGAAACCTCCATCGAAGCGATCAATCCTGGCATTCTTCGCAGGTAGTATGCACGGATATCTTCGGCCGATTCTGTTAAAACACTGGGAAAATAAATATCCTGAGATGAAAATAATGGGTCGGATGCCCAAGATTCGAGGCAAAATGAACTATGTTCAGCACATGAAGAGCAGCAAGTACTGCATTTGTGCGAGAGGCTATGAGGTGAATAGTCCGCGGGTCGTGGAGGCGATCATGTACGAGTGTGTTCCGGTGATCATATCGGACAATTACGTGCCTCCATTTCTGGAAATTCTGAACTGGGAATCATTCGCTGTTTTCGTACAAGAGAAGGATATTCCAAACCTGAAGAAAATTCTCACTTCGATTCCGATGAAAAGGTATAGAGAAATGCAGATGAGGGTGAAGAAGGTACAGCAACACTTCGTCTGGCATGCCAGGCCTGTGAAATATGATCTCTTTCACATGATTCTTCATTCGGTTTGGTACAATAGAGTGTTTCAGATGCAGCCTTGATGATTAAATTAAAGAACGGTTGCAGATTTAGGAATTGTTTAATTACATTGCTTCCTTGCACATAACTTGAGAGGAAATAAATATTTTTTTGTCAATGAGTCTATGTATAAAGCAGGGAGATGTTCCGGGTGAACACATCAGATTTGGATCTTTTTGTGACACAGAGTATAACAACATATTTAATATAATTAATATATATATGGGTTAACAAGATACAGATAAATGCTTATATTGTGAAATATGAATTTTATATGAATTATAAAATTGAATTTTTATTATATGATTTATAAGCGCATTTCTTTTTTCATGAAGCTGTCCCCAGGGCAGTAGAAAAGCTGGTTGCTGTAAATGAAGAGAAGAGACAAACAAGAACAGGTGTGGCCATGGCTAAAAGTATGCAGGTGAAAGAAATAAATGAAGATTTGACTGAATGAATGGAAGAAAGAATGCCATTCAGCATGGAACACACATTTATTGCACTTATTTAAATCCTACCATTCCCAAGTTGTAGCTCCATATTATCCTGAAGTTTATGTGAAAACATACCAAAACATATTGAAAGATAGTTTCATTCTTTTCGCATACAATGCAAAGTAGGAGTTAGCAAAGAAATCCAGCTAATTAAAAATTAATCATTAATTTATTCGATTATTTTAAATTTTTTTGTTATATAATTTTCTATTTTTATTTGACTTTTTATTTTACAAATTCATTTTATATATATATATATATATTTGGTTAGTTGGTTTTATTTTCCTTGTTAATCCATATATGGTTAATAATTACTAATAATTATAGTTTTATATTTTATATTTTAAAAAATTAAAATATTTCATTTCTTAATATCTTGAAATAGCAATTTATTTCAAGAAAAATAAAATAAAAAAGGAAAAAATGATAAATACTCCATTCATATTAAAATTTACAATTTGCACATTTAATTATCTTAAAATTAGCACCAAGTGATTTATATCGAAAAACTGAAGTAAGTTAATTAATTTGATTTGGTTTGATTGGAAAGTTTTAAATTTTAAAAAATTAAATTTTCAGTTCAAATAATTAAAAAAAAGATAAAAATCAAATCAAATTAATATTCAATTCGATTCGATTTAATTCATGCATTTTAAAATTAAAAAAAATTAGATTTGACTTGAAACTTATAATCTAAAATTTTAATTAAACAAAAAGATGATTAGAATTCTAAGATTAGAAAAACATAAAAAGAATACAAAGATGGAGCTTATAATGTCTCCTTTGAAAATCAGAAACGGGAAATGGTCAAAAGAGAAGGAGGAGGAGGAGGCGGACGAGGAGCAACAATTCAGTATTCAAAAGGGCAAGTTGGAACGGTCCGAATGGTACGGCCAATTAATGTTTAACTGCCTGGCGTAGATGAATGAATGGCTAATTTACAGCTCATTGCAGTCCCCCAAAAGGTTAAACCAGATGCTTCCGGCTGCAGCTTTTCCAGCCCACCATGCACCGCCCACTCCAACCTTCATTCTATCAATATATATAACCTTCCATTTATTAAATAATTATATTTTAAATATAAATATTCAACCCCAACCCCATACATCATTCTTCAAATATTCTCATTTCTCTACTCCTCCAATAAATGTACTCAACTTATACATTTATATATATATTATCTTTTGTATATTCTGGGGTAATTTGGTAATTTTTATATAGAAAAATCTTAAGCTATCATGTTTTTTCAAATTTTATTCTAATTTTTTAATTTCATTTATATTTTAAATAATTATAAAATTTTAGGATTTCACTTATACTTTCTAATAATTATAAAAATTTGGGATTTAATAATTAAAAATGAAATAAATTTAACAAAAACAAGAATAAAATCATGGAATTAACTATTAAATTAAGAAATTAAAAGGATAAAATAATGCATTTGATGTTGAGTGGCAAATAGCAACATCAACATTGATATCATCAAAGCCTCTTACTACAATGGTTGATCATCAAAGTATCGCTTGGGCAGATGCTGTGTTGATAATTTTACCTTATCGTAATTATTATATGTATTTTTATTATTATTAACTCATTGTGAATTTTACACTTTTATTTTATAAAATTTATATTTATTATGTTTTTTTAATACTAATAATATTAATTAAAATAAATAAAATTATAATTATCAAAACTAATACATAATAAATAATGACTTAGATGAGATCCATAGAAATTGAAATATCATAAATGATAATATAATTTATAATGATTTCACATAAATTTTGCCTTCATCCATTTATTTATGTAAAAATTTGGATTTCATTAATTTTTCATTAGATTACAACTTAGAATTTACCATTCTAATAATAACTCTATTACTTTCAAGCATTACTTTCAAACTTTTACAATTAATAGCATTCTCAAATTACAATAATAAATACTCAATTTATAACTCTCACCCATCCATAAATCAAAGCAATAAATAACAAGAGTAAAATACAGCTTGAATGTTAAAGAATGAGAGAGACTAAATCATTAATTAGTAAGAATCAAGTTACTTGTCAGTAACAATCTTTACCAATAAATATTATTCTCTCTTTCTTCAAAGATCTATATGCATTTAATGTAATAACAACCGCTATAGATTGTTTTAAAATTCTGTAAAAAATTCAATCTACAATTAGTGTACAGTCGTATATAAAATCATATGAGTATAATAAAAAGATATGATACGATACATAAAAGGTATAGTCATATGATTACTTACTATTTGATACAACACAATCCAATCAAAGTATAAAGTAATATTTCAATAGGTGTTGATATACTTCTTTCCAAAGGTGAATCCCTCACCCCAAGGGCCCCCACACCCCGACCCGACAGGATTGTGAAGGAGGTAAATCACGGTACCCAGCGGCCTTCTAGATGGGGATCCATGTCTTGGTGCCCACAAGGAGCCCACTCAAAGGGTGTAACTCCCACACTGCAGCTGCCAAGACTCGAACCCTGGACCTCTTCTTTTCAACACCCACCCGAGTACCAACTAGGCTACACCCGTGCGGGTAATAGGTGTTGATATACTCATACTAAGGATGGTGCGATTGTAACACTAGCTACTATTAAACAATTGAATTTTACTTAAAATAGAGGGACTTTATGTTGAATGAATGATACGATTGTACATAGACCTTATACGATCGTAAAGTAAAGTCAAAAAGAAATTTAAACATAAAGGTATGGTATGATTATAACAATACATAATACAATTATATTAATAACGATTATCTAAAAAAATATGTTGACATCAAAAGATTTACTTCACAGAAATAATCAAGGAAATTACCTGTTAATATTTTTAATAGTGGCCGATGACAATAGCTTTATAGGTAAATCACAACTAACTTAGTGATAATATAATATTAGTTATTTGGATAATTTTTAATGATGATTGATGATGATAGTTTTATCATTAATTGACATCTAACTTGATGAGAATGTTAACTTTATTTGATAAGATTAGTTGTTTCTATAATTTTCATTGATTGAAAATTTTATAGTTAAAAAGGGAATGAGATCTATAAGAACAGTGAAGGGAATTAGTCATTAATGTTTTTATGGATGGTTGATGATGATAGCTTTATGGTTAATTAGCAACTAACCTAGTAATAAGTGTGAATCGTCTTTTATAGAATTAGTGAAATAGCTTTTAATTATTTTAGTAGCTCACAGTTATTTTCATCATTATCATATGTATTAGTATTTTTTTTTTTTACTATTATAGGACTTTTAAAATTGAATTGTTTAATAAAATTAATATATTAATCAAAATTTCAATCTAAAATAATAAGAAAATAAATAAAATATTAAAAATTAAATTCTAAAAGCACTAGAATAACCTTTCATAAAATATTATTTAAATTTTTAAAATTTAATATCAAACTTATATTATCTAATGATCTAAATAAATAATATTTTGACATAATAAATATTATTATTGAATAATATCATATTAATACGATGAATTTTAGACAAAAAGATCCATGGCAATGTAAAAACTGAAAATTTATAAATAAAAAAATTTATAATGAAAATGATAAAAATTAAAATAATTAAAGTGATAAAATTTAAATATAAATCTAAAATGTCCCCAATATGAAGCCATTAGGTCGGACGTTTTTTTCCGTAAAATGTTTGGATGCAGGTAGAGAGGCCACGTTTGGAGCCACAATTGAGCCATGTAAGTCGGAAGCTTCCACCACCTTAACAACCGTATCAGGGTTTTTGCGACCCATATTCTGGAGTTGGCTTCTCTTCCGGTCAAGTGGCTCTTTTTGTTTGGCCCCCAAGTCGTTAACTATCTATTTCATCCAAAATCAAATGGCTTTTTATAAAAACAGGGCAAAGATAATAGTATTTATAAAAATTTGGAAATAAAAGAATAGTTGCAAAAATGTGAATTTTTATAAAAAATAGTTAAAATTTTAGAAGTATATAATAAATATTTAAAAAATTTAAAATCAAAAATTTAAAATATTTATAAGATAATTTTTTTTAATTTGTACGAGTATGAAATTGAATTTTGATGATTTAATAATATTTAATGTATTATATTTCATTATTTTTATATAATAAAGATTGAATTCTTTTTATAGATATAAATAATTTAGTATTAAACTGTATAAATTTGAGTTTAGATTGTAAGCTTTTCGAATATTTATGTGGATGAATCACATATTTAATCCATCATATAATATTTATCTTATTTACAAAAAATTATTTATATTTCCATTTGGTAATCGAAAAATGCAAAAAAAAAAAAAAGTGCATGAAAATGGTATGATAACGTAAAAAATGCTAAATATTGGCAGCGAGGAAGAAGAAAAAGAAGATAAATAGAAAATTTATAAAATTCATGACAAGTTATTAAATATTTCATTTTCAATTATATGATTTTTAAAAAATAAAATTAATTAATTAAAATTTCATAATGTAAAAAATGATGGAAAATAAAAAAAATCTAATGAATTTGATATTTCTTCAGGATAAAATTTATCAATTTATCATTTAAATTTCTTAGAAAAGAGTTTCTGAAAAAATCATCAATAAAAGGGAAAAAATGTGGAAAGCGTATTCTAGAGCTGAAGCATGTTAACACGAGAGTTAAATTAATAGAAAAAAAATAAAAAATAAAAAATAAAATTGTATATAATAATTAGAAAAATCTGAAAAACGAATAGTTGATGGGAAGCAACAAAGGTTGAAATAAATGAAAGGGGGTTGCGTGGAAGTTGATAAGGAGATACCATTTTTTTGGGTACAATCAGGAAGTTTTTTGTCCTATTTTACCTCCCACCTGGTGTCCTCCTAATAACTAATTCCAACTCCTCTCCAAATAATCCATTTTCATTAATATTTTCTTATTTTATTTAATTGCATTTTTAATTTTTGATAAGAAAATCAAAATTAATTGTATTTTAAATTTTTCTGCTTACAAAAGTGATCGTTATTTTATAAATATTTTCAAAAGAATTTACTATTTTTATATATATTTTTTAAATTAATACTTTACAAATTTGAAAAAGACCCTAAAGGTTATATGTAAATCAATATTTGCCCACAATATTCTTCGAAATATTAATATTTTATCTAATTAAAAATTCCGATTTCAATTTTAGAAATTAAAAGATTAAAGTATTTATCATTATAATACAACAGTCTGACTCGAATATTAACAGCTCGTATAATAAAATGAATCTGTTTCCTCTTTAATGAGTAGAATCATACAAATTCTAAATTACATAAGAGTGTAGTTCTATAAATCAAATAAAATTATATTTATTATATATCTTAACTTTTTTTTATAAAAATATCTAATATTTTCTATTTTTTAGTCACAATCTTTAGGGTTACTTTCCTTCCTTCCAAACATAAGGTTAAATATTGTACAAGATTAGATAAAATGGTACAGAGGAATACTTTTTTCATTATATGTGCATAAAAATTAATAAATATAATTTTAAAAATTCATCTTACATCCATAAATACATTTTTTATTCAAAATAATAAAATAATTATTTTTAAAAATTGAATAAATAAGTAATAATAAAAAATAATTTTTCGTTTTTATAATTAAAATAATTATATATTTTAAAGAAAAATAATTAAATTTTTATAAAATTTATATTGCCAAAACTGATAGCTATATATAACCCTCAACCTCTCAGTGTCTTCTTTAGGACACTTCCACTTTTCAAACAGTACATTACAGCTATCAGTGTCTTTCTTGCTTTCTTTTCAATTTTTTTTTTTATTTTCCTTCATTTCACTTCCAAACAATCTTCCCCTTTTCCTCACTCTCAATCTTTCTTCCATTTTCGATTCTTGCAAATTCCACAAAAACCCTTTCCGTAGGAAGCTAGCAATGACTGAACTTCTTCTTCAAACCCCACAGTCTGAATTCTCTTCATCATCATCATCATCATCATCTTCTTCTTCTTCTTCTTCTTCCTTCCCTGGTTCAAACTCAGTAGAGCATTTGAAATCTCCGGGAAAAAAGATCAAACGAGAAAGAGATTCAAGCAGTAAACACCCGGTTTATCGTGGAGTTCGAATGAGGAACTGGGGGAAATGGGTGTCTGAAATTCGTGAACCACGTAAGAAATCTCGCATTTGGCTTGGAACTTTCCCTACACCTGAAATGGCAGCTAGGGCACATGATGTTGCTGCTTTAAGCATTAAAGGTAACTCGGCCATTCTCAACTTTCCTCAACTTGCTAACTCGCTACCTCGACCAGCTTCACTTGCTCCTCGTGATGTTCAAGCTGCTGCTTCTAAAGCTGCACAAATGGATTACTTCGATAAAATGATTGACGACTCTATAACAACCGCCAGCGTGGCCGACCAATCCTCCTCCTCCTCCTCCCCCTCCGCCTCCTCTTTCTCGTCGCCATCATCCTCAGGTTCTTGTTTATCATCGCTGGTATCAGCTATAGATTCATCAACACCAGGGACATCTGAAGATGAGGAGTTGACAGAGATTGTAGAGTTACCGAGTCTTGGAACGAGTTACGAGTCAACTGACTTGGGGAATGAGTTCATCTTTGTTGACTCGTTTGATGGGTGGATTTATCCTCCACCGTGGCTGGAGGAGAGTTATGGTGGTGGGTGTCTTTCCGATGACATGACCGTGGCCGTTGATTATACCTCTGACAGTAGTACTAAAGGTAGCAGTTTTGAACGAGATTTGTTATGGAAAATTTAGTCTCTTTTTTATTTTCGTCATTTCTTTTTTCTGTGAATAATGTATTTTAAACGCTGCGTTTTAATTACCTTTGTTTGTTGTTCAGAAATTTAAAATAGATATCGAAATTAATATATTTTCACGGTTTGATATTTAAAAAAAAGAAGAAAAAAAGAAAATAAAAGAAAGTTTGTGATCCGAAATTATTATTTTAGCAGATTCTATATTATAATATATTATTAAGTATAATTCTATAATAATTAAAAGAAAATTCAAATCCTATACATATCATACATATTTTTATTTAACAGAACATTTTAAAAGAAAATTTGATAATGAATTTATAATTATATATTATATTATATAAACTAAATTATTTATTTATCATTTATCATTCATTACTTTGACAGAGTAAATTTAATTATCAATAAATGGATAAAAAAAAAGTGATATGTAGTATATAAATAAATAAATATATAAAAAAGAGAAAAATTTAAAAAAGGGGAATAAAGTAATTAATTTGGTAGCATGTGAAATAGAGGAAGGGTGGGTATTAATTGTAGGTAAGAAATTTCCCTTTCCCGCTGTGGGTTGAGTAGGAAGATGGAGTCTATTGGGGTTGAAGATGAAGACAAGTGAATGGGAATTGTTGGAAGCCTTACCACGTCGGGCCAATAACCAAAAAAAAAAAAAAAAAAAAAAAAAACCACCAGTCCACTCCTTACCTTCTTTTCCCAATTATTTCTCCATCAAAATACCTTAATATAATAATTTCCAAACATACATATCTTATTATATTAGGATGTGGGTTCAATTATTTAATTATATCACATTTTTAAATTTTAAATTTTAACTATTTTTATTTTTTCTTAAATTTAACTAAATCAAATATTTTTAAAAGAAATTCAAAAATTTCAAATTAAATATTTTATATAATATTTATATTAAACAAAATTTATTTTAAATTATTTAAATCAAATGAAAACTAAAATTCATTTAAAAAATGGATTTATCTCAAAATATGTAAATAAATTTCACGAAATTGTTAAAACAAACACCATCTTAATTATTGTGTCATATCTGTACTACATTCTTACTTCTCCTGTCCTCCTTCATGTATATTTATACCTATTTCATTCTAATACCACATCAAAATTAATTATTTTAATATATATTTTATTTGCGACATTCAAATTTTACAATTTTTTTTTTTGAGGAATTTCCAAAATATCATTTTATTATAAAATACGAGTAAAATTCATTATTATTTGATTTTTCAACTTGAAATTTGAAATTTAATAATAAATATATTTTTTATAGATAAAATAGTTTGTCAATGAATAAATATATAGGTTTTGATATGGACCAGTTACATATATTTATTAATTTATGGTACCTCGATGTCCCCGGTGAACCCTAGCTCGGTTTCCATGGTGAATAATTCAATCATAATTAATTGAAAGAAATACAATTTTATTTATTTATTTCATTTTTAATTTTCCGTTTTAAAAAAATTATATATAAATAATTGCTCCTTTGAAATATTAAGATAAAATTATTCATTTTAGTACGATATTATCCTCCTTTAATAAAATATTTATTCAACTTTAAAAATAAATTAATGACTCACTTATTAAATATTTTTTAATTATATTTTAACTAAATGATATACCAATAAATAATTTTTTTAACATTGACGAAATAATGAAAATGAATAACTAAAAGTAAACAAAGAAAGTATATAATATGGATACTATTTTTATAAAAAAAATATTTATGATTTTAATTTTTTATGTTTTATTGAAATTATTATTTGAAAATAATAGAAAAAATAGATATTTTTTCTAAATCAGTTTTACAACAATAAACAAATTAAACATTTAAATTTATCTATTTTAATGTTCAAAACGTGAACTTCAAACTGTTTATAAAATAATAATTTAGGATTTTTTAAAAATAATAAAATAAAATTTTGGATAATTAATTTGGGAAAACCCCACAAGATTTTCATGGCCAAGTCAATCTCATTTTCAAAGCTTAGAGACATATATGATATGATATTGCAACTATTTTCAATTCTAGTGGTATCTATTTATATATATATATATATATATATATATAACATAATCATTTCATATATAAAATAATAAATTAAACATGATAAGCTATTTAAAACATATACTTAAAATAGTTTTAAGAATCATGGATATAAGTGAATCTTGATAGTTTATTTGATTTATTTTATAAAATATTATATTAATTCATATGATTATGATTATGATATATGTTAATTTTTAATAAAAATAATTGATATTATAATCAAAACAATTATAATTATAATTAAATAAACAATAACAGCTTAGGATGTAATTTTAATTTAAGAGTTTTATTCAAAATTAAATATAAATATTAATTTTAAATTATTTAATTTTAATTTAAGAATTCTATTTAAAGTTAAATATAAAACTTATTTATTTTTATTATCTAATAGTTTGATATGTTAAAATTAATTTTCATTATTATCTAATAGTATATTTTTAACTTTTATTTATAACATATGTTAGAATTAGATTAAAGTTATTCACATAAAATAATTGTTTATTAAATATGTATTTATTGTGTCAGTAAATATTATAGTTTAACTTCTAATCATGTAATTATTTTCTTAATTATACATCTCTTTCAAAACATTAATACCATTAAGATAATAAGCACTTTAAAACACTTTTATTTGTATATATGTAAAAAGATAATTTCAACATATTTAAAATAAAATTTTAAAATTAATTTTTATTAACTTCATTGGATAAGAAATTATTAATTTTAGTGGATACATTTTTTTCATCTTATTGTATTTTTATTTTTAAGTACATTTAAAGTTTTTAAATTAATATAAATAAATAATAATCACTCATGTTGGACCTTGGTGTCATTAATCTTGATTTTTATGTTAATAAATCTTGTTTTCATTGTTAACTAATTTTTTTAATTATTATTTTTTGGAAATTGGGTTGTTTTTGGGTTAGTACAATCGTACCAATTTTTATACCCCCGCACCATGACTTTCAATGTTAACTGAAGTTTCAATTTTGGATAGTTTGATTATACCACTAAGGACGTACGAGCATACGTTCTAGTTTAGACAATAGTATAAGCATACCACTAAATTGTCCGATTATATGTGATAAAAAAAATAACCTTTTTTACATTCTTTAAAATGTTATAAAATAATTTTTTGCATTATATACATTTCCAATCATTATTTGAACTAGAAAAATTTTATATTTACGTGGATTAACCTTGTTGAATGTAAGAATTCAATGCTTGATCATTAATTTCCTTCTTGAACTCATTAATTTCCTTCTTTTTATATTAGATGTATTCTCAATGGTCATTTGAGTTAGGAAAATTTTATATTTATGTGGATTAACGTTGTTGAACATAAGAATTCAATTCTTGATGATTAATTCCTTCTTGAACTCATTTATTATGTGATTTATGTATTTCTTGGATTTTTGATTTTTAAATCCCTTGAAAAGAGCTTTTTGTATTTTGAATCATTATTTTTTTCTTTTGAGAGATACAAAGGGATTAAAATTGAATGAGATTTTATATGAAACTTGAAAAAATACAAATTATAAGAGTTTAGTATAAGCCTTTGAAAAAACACTTGAATATTACTAGAATTATAATTTTAAGGTTGCAATCATTAATTTGATTAGTGAAAATTTAACTGGATTACTTAAAGAAAGTGAATGTAAGCATTTGTTGGCCAAATTGCTATAAATTCTTATGTTCCACTTTTGACTCTCTTTAAAATTCTTGATAATTTGTTGTTGTCATTTTACTGGAGGATTTCAACTTATATAACATATTTCAATTAAAATTTTAGGATTCTTAATTAATTAAATTTGAATATATGATTATTTAAGAATTTTAATCAAATCAAATGTGATACTAGTTATTTTTATTATCTAAGTTTTACAACAATTAATTTTTATCTAAAAATTATATTTAAAATCAAATATAATTACTAATTACTTTTATTGTCTAATAGCTACAGAAATATCCTACATTGTCTATGTTTAAGTTAGGGTTTTTAAACTCACATTATAAAAATTAAACAAATAGATTGATGAAATATACTTTTCTTGAATTTTTAACCAAAAGAAAGTGTAATATATGCTAATATATGGGTCTTTTATTAATTTTAGTTGATAAAAATTTATTTTTTTATCAAAAAATAATAATATTAAAATTATTACATTTTACAATTTATATTGAAGCATCTTTAAATTTTTAAATTAATATAAATAAATAAAAAAGAATTGATCATATCAAATATTTTGCTTGAAATTTTAGGACTATTAATCAATTAAATTTGAAAATATGGTTATCTAAGAATTATATTCATAATTAAATATAAATACTAATTATTCTCATTATCTAATAATTTGATTTATTAAAATTAATTTTCATTATCTAATTTTTATAATAACTAATTTCTATCTAAAAATTTTATTTAGAATCAAATATAAATACTAATTATTTTTATTATCTAATAGTTGCAGAAATATCTAATATTGTTAATATTGAGTTGATATTTTCAAATTCATATTATAAAAATTAAAACAAGTAAAATGATGAAGCATGCTTTTCTTAAGCATTTGACTAAGAGAAAATATAATAGTTGTTATTTTATTAATTTTAGTAGATAAAAATTTACTTTTTCAATAAAAAATAATAATATTAAAATTATTACATTTTACAATTTATTTTGAAGTATCTTTCAATTTTTTAAATTAATATAAACAAGTAATAAAAAATCAACCCTATAAATTATTTGATTGAAATTTTAGGATTATTAATGAATTAAATTTAAAAATAAAATTATCTAAGAATTATATTCTAAATTATATATAAATACTAATTATTTTGATTATTTGATTTGTTAAAATTAATTTTCATTATCTAACATTAATAGCAGTCCCAGTTGGAAAAGGAAAAAATCAAATAGATGATTACAATGCTATCAAGATGCAAGATAGATATCAACACAAGAAGCTATGTGAAAGATATATAAGTTTGAAATGAATGATATTTATATTGTTATTGTGTATCTACAACTTTATCTACTAAACAAGCAAACAATAATATTTTGACATAATTATAACCTGCAAGACATATTTCAATAGAATCACATGAAAAATATAATATTGATTAAATACTTTGTAACATGTTTAAAAAGTGAGGAAGTGAGCATATTATTATATAGAAAATTTTTGGAGCATTATGTTTGAAATGCAAAAAATTAAGAGTGAATAAAAAGAAAAACTAGAAATATCCTCGAACGTGTAAATGCAATCAACCTGATGAAAGGAGAAATGTCTTATCTAATGATACTTTTAAATAATGTCAAGGGTCGAAAGTCATTTAATGACTTGCTTATAGTAGATGGTATCTAATGTTCGACATTTAAGAAATATACTATAAGGAAAGGATTATTTAAATCAGATAAGAGTATAACATAATCCATTATTGAGACAACAACATTCAAGATGTCATTAGAGTTAACAAGATTATTCACAACATTGTTGGTGTATTATGAGCCAATAAATGTTAAAAAAAACTATAACAAGATAACTTCCAATAGATTGTTAAAGATTTTATTAAAAAATATGAGAACTCGATAAAAATACAAATAGCTTACACCTTGAGTGATATCTAAAATCACTTAATAAGCATAGGTGAAAATATTAAAAATAAGATCTTCCTACAATAGAAAGTCACCAATTTAATCAAATAGAAATCAATAATAGAGAGATTTTAGAGGAGATGACAATGTAAACACTGAAAGAAGACATTGGTGTAATTTTAAAGCTTAATTTAGAATAAAAATATGCATATATAGTGATAATAAATGAAGTAAACTCAAAACGTATTGGGATATTTTTCATGGCTCAACTATGAGGTATAGAAAAGACTTTCTTATACCAAACATTACTGGTTAATTTAAAATTAAAAGGAAATATAGCTTTAACAATAATAACTTTAAGTATAGTAGCATCAATAATGCTAGGAGGAAGGATAACACATTTTAGATTCAACATTTAACTCAATCTAACATAGATAACATTATATGATATATCAAAGTATAATGGCTTATCAATGTTATTACGTAAAGCCAATATGATTATTTAGGATGAAACACCAATGAATAAAGAATATGCACTGGAGATGTTTAATAGAACATTTGAAGATATAATGGACAACAAGGATGTTCGACGGAAGAGTGGTCCCCAAATAGTTAACGTAAGTCTATAACATTATATCTTTAGAATAAGATAAAGATGTTGAAGTTAACAAATAACATACAAATAATGTCAAATGTAACCTTTGGTGATTCTTACTAAGAATAGGGGATGGGGAAAAGCCTATAACTCATGATAGAAATATAATAATATCATATGAAATTATGACATAAGATGATGGAAATAATTCATGCGAGAACATATTAATACATAAGGTGTTTCTTGATTTTGTTGAGAACTTAATATCATCATAATACATGACAAGTCATGTAATATTGACAATGAATAATGAATACATGGATAAATTGAATCAAATGATGATACAACGCACACACTCTAGTATAATATAAGGGTATGGATGATGATGTGATCATACCACATCTACTACCTAAAATCCATAATTTTGGTAGTCTTACATGCCTAAAGCAAATTCAACACATATACAAATAATTAATATTTAAAATATTTTATTAATAACATAAACATAGTCTATTAACATCAAAATCAATATTAAGGATCTCAAATTCTAATCCATATCATCATATATAATTAAAATATCATAACAAAAAAATTAAATAAAATATAAAATTAACATTTTAACTTACATCTTCTAAAATTTTTTAAAATAAAAATAAAAATTTTATTTTTATCTCCTTTACTAAATTAAAATTTAAAACTAAAAAATAAAAATAAAAACATTAAATCAAATATTAAATGGCTCATATTTTGAATAAAATTGAATATCCTAATATTAAATCATAAAAATTAAAATTCTAATCTTGTTTATTTTCTTATGGTTTGAATACCTTAATTCCTAGTACATTTAACATTCAATAAGTAAAAGGTTAAAATCCTTATTATACGAGAAACAATTTTAGCATGTTAAATGGGACTAACTTGAATACATATCACCAAAAGCAAGAGGCTTAAATAAGAAAGATATTATTGCTTCTCAAGAATTGGATGTATCACCTACAACAGTAAGGGGAGGAGTTTCAATTACTGAGTTGGTGAGATAATTTGAAGAAGATTAAACTCTCCATAATATTCAAATTGCTACCACTCAACAATCTCTTGTTATTGGGACAAGAAATAATGATGTTGCTAAATTTTTGAAATCATGACTTTTATGCAAATGATGGATGATTAGCTTCAAGATGTGAGCAATCATTTGATGATTTTAGAGTCAAAATTCAATGTTGTTTAATCATTTAAAAACTAAAGGAGAAAGAGGTTTAGAGGTTTAATCTTGATGGCTTTGCTATTACATTAAGGAAAGCTTTTAATTTTGATAATGTAGTTGAACATACTTTTAATCAAATAGAAGTCATGTCTAAAAAGCCAAAACCGATGGAAGTAATACTTGAGGGGTAATCCTCAAGGAATTCGTTAGACGCTATCAATTTTTAATAGTCAAATATAGAAGTAGAAGATAGATACCAATTCTCATATAAGAGGGATGACAATATTGGTATCCAAAGGAGCTCATTTAATAATGGTCTTCAAAATTATAGGCCTATCATTCCTCCATAATTATTTGCTACCACAATTCACAATACTCATCTTAATTTCTATAAGATGAAAGGGAGTCTGAATGGGATACACTTGGTAGCACTATTATAGTTTTTTAGTTAAAGGGTATTTTAGCTTGAGAGGCATTATTATAGCTTTAATTAACGAAAACTTTAGCTTGAAGGGCACAATTGTGGCATCGTTAAAGGATACTTTTTTTACATTCCAGTTTCTCAATTGTATTCAAATGTTGAATCAATAAACAAGAAAGTAGAGAGACATGATGGATATAACCTTACTCAATCAAGTCATTAAATGGATGAAAAGTTACCCAAAATGAGAATTTAAACGAAAAAATGTTCAAGTGTACACCTTTCAAAGATAATGCTCATAGTGTGGCTATCTTTAATAATGAGACTTGTATCCCTGTTGATCATAAGTAGCTGAAGAAGGAAATAAAGTAAGTGCCATCAAAAATTCAATATAAACAACCTTTTATCAAGTTTGGATGTCCAAACAATAACTAAAAGCAAAGAGACAAAAAAGGAATATCATGAATTTTCAATCTAAGAAATTCATTTAGCTTTAGATTCCTAAAGATTATCTTGTGTATATCAAAGTTGAACAAAAGATGTAAAAAATTAAAGTGAGGAATGCATTTAATTTTCTTATCGTTGAAATAATATCTTAGGCCGAAATCCCTTTTACATAAGAAACATATATATATATATATATATATATATATATATGAAAATCCTGTGTGGAAGGCAATACGTGCGGTTTTAGAGTGGTTCGGCCAAACTCTTGCCTACATCCACTTTCTCCTAAGTTTCGACTTAGGGTTCCACTAATATCTCAATCAATTACAAATGGATTCCCAAATGAATCAAAAACCCCAGTGTTTTCAAGGCTTACACTTTAACTTTTACAATGATTGTCCTCACAATCACTCAAATACAATATAATCCCTAAGGATTAATCACACACCAATCCCACAAAGATAAAACCTAATCTCTAAGTTGTAGAATTACAAATAATGAAGTAAATGAAGAATACAATCTCAAACTTACTTGTAACAGATGAATATTGCTCAAAGAATAATGCTCTGTAAATATTGAAGTGTTGGAAATCAAAGTCTTGAAAGTTCTAACAAAAAACTAGTCATTTCCCAGACTTAAAAACCTAATTTATAAGTCATGTACGGTCATACCAGACATGTACGCCTATACGGATTCAAAACTATCCGTTAGAAAAAGAGAGGGAACTGTGGTAAGGTCGTACCATCAATTGGTACGCCCATACCAACCAAGTTTTCCTAACAAACAATTTTCCTGCGAGTTCACGTACGACCGTACCAGCCAGTGATACGCCCGTACCAAAGTAGGTTGCCTGACAAACCAAATTCCTGCGAGTTGGCGTACGGTCGTACCACCCAATGGTACGCTCGTACCAAACTCAATGGAACAATACACACTTGGTACAGCCAGCCATATAGCCGTACTTCACAACAGAACTATTTGATACGCCCTTACCAACACAGAAATACTTAGAAAAATTACAAATAACTTAAATTGACTCACACGAGTCTTAACTATCAAAACCTAGGGTCTAACAATCTCCCCCTTTTTGATGTTGATAATCAATTTAAGTTCAATTTACACAAGTTCTTTTTAATGAAATTTTGACTCAAAAATTTTGGAAGTCTCCCCCTTTGTTTTGGAATACATGCCATAAAAACGTTTAACAACCAAATACAAAGAAGACAGATAATTAAACAACAATGATAATACAATGATAATTAAAATCAATCAATCAATCAAACACAAACCAGATAAACTAAATAACATCATATATACAAAATATCCAAAATATACAATAATGTCAAAAGAGATACATAAAGTAAAATAAGCTCCACTAACTCAAGTCCTAAGAAAAATCATCCTCAACTAAATCTCCCCCTATGAAAACATCAAAAACACGAAGGCACTATGGGTCCTGAGGAGGAGGTGGACTCGGTGGAGGTACGATGAAAGGCTCCATCATGAAGCTGATCGAATGAAGAGTCTTTGAGGTGGAGGTCAAAAACTCATGAAAATCAGCGACATATTGATCAAACTGCTGGGTAAGATGTGCAGACTGCTATGTCAGATGGGCAGACTGTTGTGTAAGGAGACCAATCTGCTGATCAAGGTGATCGAATTGACACTCAAATGCGTCTAAACAATCAAGGCGAGCAAGGATGGCATTAAGCTGCTGAGAGAGAGAAGCTGAAGGGGCAATAGTAGTAGCAGTAGTGTCAGTAGGAGTAGCAGCAACACCAGAGGATGTGGCAGCTGGATCAAAAGGATCAGGAACAGCACCGAAAGAGGATGCACCAGCAGTAAAGTGTCTCTGATGCTTGCGGCTAAGAGCCGCTTGGCAAGAAGCGTCATCAGTAGTAGGAGCAGGCTGGTCGTGCCACTCAACAGGTATGTCATCTAGAAGAGGAACCCCCATGCTCTAAAGAACCTGTACAGCTCACTGCCCATAAAGAGTGACAATGTCATTGGAAAGCTCTAATGACTGTAAATGGGCGAGCCGTCTGGAGATGTACTCAGAGTGTAGGACGTAGTCATCATCAGCGGTATGTTCTTAGAGCATGAAATGCTCTATGAAAGAAAGATCAAGGTTAGGACCATGGGGTCCTAGAGAAGGAGCAGTAGGAGGAAATGCATGCAACGCCTGGCAGATGTGATGAATCAGAGGACCAAAAAGAATAGCCCTGCCAAGGTGCTTCTGAATGCTGACCTCGTGGAAAGAGGTTTGAAGCTAGCCTCCGGACTGAATAGGCGTGCCCGTGACCATACAGTAGAGAAAGAGGAGGTCAGGGCCAGTGATAGTGTTATTAGACTCAGATCTCCCGAAGATGAGATAGGAAATGAGCCTATGACAATAGAAGAGAGCTGAAGACTTTAGGCAGGAGGCCTTTTGACGAGAAGGCCTGAAAGCAGTGTTGAGGGCAATTTCCCTCCAGAAAGAGTTGCAGTCATAAACCACAGATTTGGCATTGGCAATGCCATCAATAAGGAAGCTAAAAATGGCATCGAAGTCAGAAGGGGAAAGAGTGAAATGTCTCCTAAAGAGATGGAAGGAACAAGAAAAGGAGGTAGTCAGTGAAAATGACTATAAAAACTTGAGTGTGACTGACTGTATGAAATGGTTAGGTAGAAAAGTGAAGTTTGACCAATGAATATTAGCCAAATAGCCTAAAACCTCATCCTCCAGTCCGGTCACCCGGAGTGTAGGACAACAGGCGAAGTGAGAGTGAGGTCTTCACAGTAGAATAGAGGTCTTCACAATAGAGGCAGTAGAGGAGCCATGAGGCCCCGAACCATGGGGAACAGTGCATTTGACTCTCCACGAGGAAGAGTCACCACGCCCGGCAGGATCAGTCATAATGAAAAGATAGTAAAAATCAATAAAACAGTGAAAATTTGGGAATTTTAAAAATTTCGGCAGAATTTCAGCGCAGTTTAAAAAACTCAAAAACTGAAACCTGCACTAAAATCAATATCATTTAATGAATAGTTTCAAAATATAATCCTAAGCACTAAAATCTAAAGAACCTAGAGTTACAAAAGTCCTAGAATGATAAAAAAAATTCAAAATAAGTGAAAAAGGCAGTGAAAAAGTAATAAAACAGTAAAAATAGAATTAAAAAGATAGTAAGAAGATTGAAAACAGACCAGAAATGAGGAATATGGAAGGATTAAGTAGAATGCCAGGGATTTGGAGAGGATTTCATAGGGAATTTGAGAGGAATTTGGAGTGAAAATGAGTTAAAAACTGAAAAATGAGCTTTTAAAAGCGTTTTTCACATCACGTACGGGCATACGGGTAGGGCGTACGGCCGTACGAGCCAAATTTGCCTTGAAAATGCCTATCATGTACGGGCATACAGGTGATACGTATAGCCATACGAGAGACAGACATTTGGAATTCAGAATCACGTACGGGTGTACCTCTAAAGCGTATGGCCGTACGAGGAAAATAGAAGAAATTCTGAACATGGACGCGTACGAGCGTACCAACTTTGGTACAGCCATACGATGACACGTCCGGTCATACAGAAGATGTTATAGGTCATAGCAGGATGTGTAGAATTAAGGCAGAAGATCCGTACGGGCGTACCAGACACGTACGGCCGTACGAGGACTTAAAAACTTGAAAATTTTGAGAAGTTTACTTGAAAATTCTGGATTTTTCTAAGTCCACCATGACTTATATTTCAAGAATGACCCATCTATCATCCCTAATTCATGTTTGATGAAGTTTAATCATTCTTCACTTAGGAGTTTGGTAAAAATATCGGCCAATTGGTGAGTTGTATCAACAAAATCTAATACAACCTTCCCTTTTTGCATATTATCACGTAGGAAATGATGTCTAATATCAATGTGCTTAGTTCTAGAATGCTGTACGGGATTCCTAGAAAGATTAATTACACTTGTGTTATCACACTTAATGGAGGTACATGAAACACAAACATTGTAATCCCTTAATTGTTGTTGAATTCAAAGAACTTGAGCACAATAACAACTTACGGATATGTATTCAGATTCAGCAGTTAATAAGGACATACAATTTTGTTTCTTGCTAAACCAAAAAACCAAGCAATTACCTAGAAAATGACAAGTACCGGAAGTACTTTTCCTATCTAACAAGTTTCCAGCAAAGTCAGCATCAGAATAAGCAGTCAAATCAAAGCAATCATTTTTAGTATACCATAAACCATAATGCATAGTGCCAATCAAATATTTAAAAATTCTTTTTACGATACTCAAATGGGATTCCCTAGGTGAAGATTGAAATCTAGCACACATAGAAACATCAAACATAATATCTGGCCTTGATGCAGTTAGATAAAGTAGGCTCCCCAACATACCTCTATACTTCTTTTGGTCCACTAGCTTCCCACTTTCATCTAATGACAGTTTGGTAGTTGTGCTCATTGGAGTCTTGCTAGCTTTAACATCTTCCAAGCCAAATTTCTTGAGCATCTCTTGAGTGTATTTGAATTAGTTGATGAAGATTCCATCTTCGCATTGTTTAACTTGAAGTCCAAGGAAATACTTCAATTCACCCATCATGCTCATTTCGAATTCACCCTGCATACACTCAGAAAACTCCTTGCACAACTTTTCATTAGTAGCACCAAATATTATGTCATCAACATAGATTTG
>CANYBF010632977.1:0-15661 GCA_948192965.1 Dalechampia spathulata
GGAGTTTATCAGCAAAAATATAGGCAGAATATTCCTAATTCTATTCTATTTCCTATTGTATTTGTAGTTTACTTAAGTTATGTTTCCTTAAAATAGTATTAGGTCTTTGTGTATAAATAGAGATGTATATTCATGTTTTTAAATATACAAGTAGAACAGAATATTACTCTAAAACAATACAAAGCAATACTAATCATACCTTGTTTATAAAGCATCATGAGAGTAAGATAACCCTCCTTATTGTATATGTTGACGACATAGTTGTGACAGGAGATGACAAGGATGAAATAGCTCGTTTAAAAACTTGTCTAGCTCAAGAATTTGAAATCAAAGACCATGGAAAGTTGTAATATTTCCTAGGAATTGACGTTGCAAGATCCAACAAAGGAATATTTGTGCGTCAAAGAAAATATATTCTGAATCTCCTAAACGGAACCGGCATGTTAGGATGCAAACCAACGGATTCCCCAATTGAGAGCAATCATAAACTTCAATCGGGAATTAGGCAAATTGTAGACAGAAAGATACCAAAGGTTGGTTGGAAAATTGATTTATTTGTCACATACCAGACCAGACACAGCCTATGCAGAAGAGAAAATAGCAAGTGGAATGTTGAAATTATTTCACGTTGCATCAGAAAAACAGCTAGCAGATATGTTTACAAAAGGGCTCAACAAAAGAAACTGTCATACATTAGTGTGCAAGTTGGGCATGCGAGATATAAATGCACCAACTTGAGGGGGAGTATTGACTAAATTAGATATAAATGCACCAACTTGAGGGGGAGTATTGACTAAATTAGAAGATCACAGCATATCTTATTCTTCCTATTCTATTTTCTAGATTCTAGATTACACTAATTTGTATTTTCTATTTACTTTGATTTGTGTTTCCTAAATAGGGATAGGGATTTGTATATAAATACTGCTGTATATTCATTATTCAATAAAGAAGTAGAAGAATTTTCTATTCTCTAAAACTCAACAAAAAAAAAAGAAAAAAACCGTTTATGTTGCTTTACAACAAATTTTTTGTTTTGTTTTAATCTTCCCTTCATAGAACCAAATAGGAATTAATTATATATCTTTCTCGTCCCCTTTTATTATTTTATCACTCATCCCTCTCATAATTAAACATTAATCAAAGATAATTTTACTTGATCACAATTATTTTCACTAAAATTAAGATTATTTTATCATTTTATTAACATTTATGCAACAACCTTAAATACCTAGTACAAAACAAAGTACAACTCAACACAATGAAAAGCAAAAGATGGTACTACCAAAAAGGAGTTGCTCGCAAAATAAATTAATGCAACTCTTGATCCTTGAATAATGCATCTGGAGATCTGAATTTTTATAATTTATTTTAGACAAGATAGCACCTTCACTCATATGCCTAGCTTTCAGTAATTTTAAAGCCTAGAATTGTTAAAGGTGTTTAGAGGTTCTGACAAAATTGGATGGATTACTCAAATAAGTAACTACTACTATTATTCACAAGATAATAATTTTATTCTTTTTTTGTGAACACTAATGAATCTAGGTTGACCAGTCATAGCAGATCCTAATCATATACCATCACAAACACCAAGTTTGTAGTCATTCATGATATATAAGAAATGACTCAATTCAGTAAAGAAAACTTTAAAATGAAACAAAATGAATATGCAACAATTCTGAGACATTTCATAAACACTTGGTTTGTTTACAGTATAGATTTGGTCTGTTTACAGTACAGATATTTTGAGCACAGATTTGGTCTGTTTACAATACAGATACATAGTTAAGTTTGCAATTTCAGAAATTAAATTTCCAGACTTTACCGTTTCATATTGTTTTGTATTTTTCAGACGATATAGTTCAGATATTTGGTCCTTTCAATTCTTTGAACACCTTTGATAAAATTATACAACATTAAAAAATCATCCAAAATTTAAACAACTACTTCGACAAACCTGTTTAGGCAAACATTATTTCATAAATGTTCATAGCAAAAGTTCCAAAAAGTTCATAATACAATTGTTTAAAACCATATATAAATCACAACTTACCACAATTGAACCGATGCACTCGACCTTTCAGATCAACAAACTTGAAGGAAAATGATTTTCCAAATGCAAAAGATGGATAATTATACTTCCCAAGATCAGTTGACATTTCACTAAAATCAGCATTAAATGGATCAGTTTAAGTGTTAACCAAGTGACGAGATAGCATGATGGGGTAGTAGGAATAACCTGTGCGTATCATAATCATCTGCGGGCTCTAAAGCTAAAGTAGAATCCCAAAACTTTTGCATCATTGTGCTTGCTACATCATTAACTGCCCCAGAGCTATTCTCAACCTTGCGAGGTTAGAAATAAAAAATAAAAAAACCTCAATTAACTTTCTGAAAATAACAAACATATGACTATGAATATTTGTTAGTGTTTCTACTTCATCACTTCACAAGCAACCGCTGCCTTAACTTTTATCTCTTCATGTTTATTTAGTTGCATATTATGTGAACTAGTTAGCACAACTAGCATGCTTAGATGAATTTTTGCTCGAGTCAATACACTTAAAGATGTGATATGCATTAGTGTTTCACCTCATACTTTGCACAATATCAACAATTAAAATAATTAATATTTTTAAAATTATATATAATTGCAATTTATATCCCGAGATTGGGCCATAATTAGAAAGCTTCTCTCCCTTTTCAATATCATACAAAATGGCCCTTTAGGTTTTCTTTGTTTACAAAATACGTTTTCCATTAGTTTTTTTGTGTTAGTCAACATGATGAAAATAAAGTTTAATTTGATACTTCAACTAACTTTGAAATTATATTAAACAAAATTTAACATTTATTTTGTCATAACAAAAAAAAATACATAAATAATTACATATATCACAAATAAATTTCATATTAAGAACATATTTTCAAACAAAGTAAAATGTAAATTTACAAATGAATATTGATTTATACAAAAATTATTATAACATATTAAATTTGATAATTAAACAAAATTTATTTAATATGCTTTTAGATGGTGATGATGAAGGTGATGATCATGGCAGTAATCACACACCTACAATTATAACATGCCTGTCTCTAGATTCTGTTCAAAAATTCTACTGGGACCCTAATTGGGGCTCGTTGCTTCAATCCATGTTTCTTCTCAAATAGGACTCAAAAAGTTAACATGCTTAGCTCTATTGCAGAAAATAGATATAAATATAATTTGACAAAAAATAAATGAACAATACCATGGAAATTGCAGCATGCGTTATCTGCAGAACATCTACACAGGCAATAGCAGATCCATCTGCACAACAAATATTTAGCACATTGACATAAAAATCACATTCTAAAAAACTAAAAAGGAGTAATGGTCGCTCACCTTTATCCATGACAGGAAGATGTAAAAATTTCCCATCATGCATTATATGCAACGCATCAAGTATTGTTGTCTCCGGTGTTACACATTCAGGATTTGGTGTCATTACCTGAAGCATTTAGAGAGCAAAGCAAAACATTAAAAATAGTCAACTACTCAAAAGACCTAACATGCTTCCGCACTCATTTCAATATCAAGACATGAAATAAAAATTTGACCATTGAATGTCATTAACCAGTAGCAATAAAGCATAAATTAGTGTCTAGATTGCAATAATCAAGAAGTTATAAGACTAAATAATGGACACCACAAACAATATACAACGCTAAACTGCTTGAGGAATTAGACAAAGTTTCATCGATGGCAGGTAGTGTAGGAAATTATATGAATGTAAACAGCAGTAAATTAGGATTTTTGCACTATCAATGCAACCTCCTGGCTATTTTTGTTCCTTGAAGTTTGTGATAGAATCCAGTATCATTGGCAAATGGCAATGCAGGTTACTACTAACCAAAACCAGAAAATAGTGGGCAAATAAGTAGCAAGACCAATTTTTTCACAAAGAACCTTTTCCACCAAGGTCAATTCAGGAGAAAGATTTTGTGCCACAACTCGCATGAGAATATCCTTTGAACTGCAAAGCAATAGGGATCAATAACTCATAAGAGAACATGTTTAAAAAGAAGAAGAAGAAGAAGGCAAATTGAATGTCCTTTTCATAATTTTTAAAAGCACAAAGTGCATCAAAGCCCTAAGGTGCTCTGAAGCCCAGGCACAAGGCAAAAGCTCGTGCCTCAAGGCACAATAATATATATATAATATTTATAAATAAAATAGAGCAGTAAATCATGATTAACAATGATAATTAGTAATTATTCAAGTAATACTTAAAATCAAACAAGTCACACACAAAGTCTATATGGTATATTAGTTAGTTTTTTGTAATAAAAACTACTGCTAGCAAAAGATAAATATGACAAGTTGAATTTCATTGGAAACAAAACATTTGGTATTAACTTGGCAAAAAGAAAAACTAGCAAAGATAGGCTACAAATTTGAAAAAGAACATATATAAATTGTTAGATAGGAAAGAAATGAAAGAAGTTTCAAAGAGAAAGAAAAGGAAAAACAGTAGGTAGAGAAAAAAGGAAAGGGATAGTTGTCATTCTCCACCTTTCTCTTTTTCTTATTTTTGCAGCATTTGAAGAAAGCTACCTTTAACATATTTATTTGTTGTCAATTAACTTATTTAAGTAGGTTGGGCCTGTTATTTTTTTATTTAAGATGAACTGGACTGGAGAAATTAGTTTAAATAGCTCATAATATCTATGTAGAAAACACGGTTACTGCACATCAAAAATAAAGCTCAGGCATTGCGCTTCATATGTTTCATGCGCCTCATGCACCTAAGCCCTTGCCTGAGGAACTAGTCCGCCTCTTAGGTGCCTATGCACAACTGCCAGTACCTCATGTGCCTTGGGCTTGCCTTAGGCGTGCTATTGAAGCCTATGGTCCTTTTTCAATACTATAGCGATACAAAACATCAAAAACAATTGATTTAAAAGAAGTTTCAAGAATAGTACGTAAGTATCCCCTGAACTTTGTTCCCCACCACAACGATTACTGAATTAAGATGCAAATCCCGCATCTTTCTTGCAGCAACATAGACAGGATCTGATTGTGAAGCAATTGCAACCCTGAGAAAATGTAAGGCTACAAAAAGTGGGTAATAATTATCCAACTAATCACCATGTCCAAATATAAAATTCTGCTTGAACATCAGCCAAAAGAGGATTAGGAGTTACTTGGTGTATTCACCAATGAGAGTAGATAAAGAAGGTTTGAACATCCGCTCCCTCAGTGTTTCTATGAAAGCATATGGAGCTGAAATGATGAAAGGGAAAAAAAGGCAATAAAATGAAATCAATTGATGTTGATAAAGAGGATGGACTATGAATTTGTTGAGGATGGACTATGAATATGGAACCTATGTTTGATATTATAGCCTTTCCATACACTATGAATTTGTTGAGGAAACTTCAGCAAGGATAAATAAGAAAATGAATAAAACATATGATCAAATGTGCTTGCATTAATAAACATTAAACTTAAATGGCGAGATTATGAAATGGATATATTTCTATTGACTATAGTTTTTTCCTAATATATAGTTCTACAGCATACTGAAATTTCACATACCAGACAAACTGCTTCCCCATTGGCGTTCAACACCTTCAACTGCAGCAGCAATTGCACTTCCCTGTTCAGCCACCTTCTCCATTCTAGATATAGCATCATAAAGACATTTTGTAATATCCAGCAATGCAATAACTTCACCATTCTCCACGACAGGTAGGTGCCTGAATTTCCCTGTTGAAGAAAAAACCATTCACTGAGAAGCTAAAAATGAAAATGTACATAGAATTATGACAAAACACATGACTACTACATTATTCATGTTCTTCTCAAAGGTTTAAGCACAAAAACAAATTCTTACCTGGTTTCACAAAACAATAATATAAAATTCTAAGATCCTCAACCATTGTCCTTCAGCATTCCATCCATATGATGGTGATACACTCTTTTTTTGAAATCGTGAAACACATTAAATATGAAAGGTGGAGATGCTAGAAAATAAATAGGTGGCCAAAGCTGCGAGACAGAGAATGGTAACACAAACTCACATTGACAGATCTGATAAAAGTTTAATCAATTTGGCATGATACAGGTGTTATCCGTATTGCTTTTGTTTAGATCAAAACCTCATTTTAGGAAGAAGGTCTAGCGAATGCTTCATTGTCTAAAGAAGAAACAGTTTCGAGAGCTCACAATACTCTTTTAAGCCTCCCTGTTCATATCGCCACATAAAATTTAGAGCTTTTCTTTTTTCTTTCGCCCCGTTAAAACAAATAAAATATCCTATTGTCCATTATTCCAAACACTGAACGAGAATTACGAGCGCATCACAAACATAGGAGCACTGGCAATTTATGTAATATCCTCAATACAAGCAAAAAGAAGTAATGACATGGCACGGATGTTGGAGAAAGCCTAACCCTGGACCATCTTCTGAAGAGCATCAATGGCTAATGAATCAGAGGTGACAAAAATAGGATTCCTCGTCATAATCTTTGATACTAACGTCTGCTCAGGTCTCAATCCCTCTGCAATCACTCTTGTAGAAATGTCCTACGGAGGAACATATTCAAAGTAAGAGGAAAGAATGCGAAACAAGAAAACAAGAAAAAGAAAAACATCAAAAAACCTTGTCTGTAACAATCCCAGAAAGTAAGGCATTAGCATCAGTAAGTAAAACGGCATCAACACGACGAGCTGCCATCCTTCGACAAGCATCAAATACAGTGGTGCCCTCAGGAATCGTGAGAGCTTTTGACAACCGCAACTTCTTCACAGTTCGTTCAACACCAACGGACCTGCATAATATCCGATATGAAAACCACAATACAGACAGGCAGCCAAAGCAAATTCAATAAAAAACTATTGACAAACATGAATTTCATCGTAATCATTAACAGGCAATACATTAAAATATCCTTAACAAATAAAGAAAGAAACAGACGATTGAGAAGGAGGAGAGGTTGGTTTGTTGTTAGCAATTCCATTATCGGATGCCGAAAGAGAGGATGATGATTTCCTAGAACTGGAAAGACCTCGTTTCTGTGTCAAACTGTTCCTCTTTAAACCTGAAGGTGGAGGACCCACCTGGTTGTTCATCTTTGGTTCTTCTCAGTTCACAAATGATAAAAGATTTAGGGTTTTCAGCCGCTAATCGGAGAGGCAGGGCGAGGAAATAGACTCTCTTCACCCTCTCCCTCTCAGACTCTTTTCCCAGCGACACGGAGGTTAACTTGCAAAACCAAAAATAATAAAATTTTTGTCATCTTTTCACAATGTCAGGCTCTTCACTGCTGTCTTAGTGCGCGTGGTTCTTAACTCACCATCCAGTTTCTGGCCAAAAGAATGTATTCGACCTTAATTTATTTTTGTCTTTTTAGGAAGATATTCAAAAAATTTTAAAAATTTACAAAAAAATATAAAATATGTTTTTTAAAAGAAATATGAAAACTAAAAAATTATTCTGAACAAAAATTTATAAAAAAGACATCACGTATTTGTAATATATATATAATTTAAAAAATATTATTTAAATATATTTTAAATATTTATAAGATAGAAATCAAAAACTTAAAATGTATCATTTTTTAACATTAATTTAAAATGACATATTTTATATGTTAATCATTAGTAATTGAATAAATATATATATATATATATATTAAAAAATAAATTAAAAATAAAAAGCTGTATTTTTACAAATAAAAAAAGTGGAAGAACATTTTTAAAATTAAAAATGAAAATTGAAAAAGAAAATAGTTTGTAAAACAGTGTATTCAGCATGTGAATGTGCTAGCAAGTAAAATTTTGTCTTGTTCCAGATGAAGTACTAGAAATTCTTCAGATGTATTGAAATCAGTATAAATTATTTAATATATCATCGTTCATAATTTTATTTTTATATTATATTCAAATATCCATAATCAATAAATTCAATTTAATATATTTATGATCATTAACTTTTAATAATTTTCATTTTATCAAATTAAATATGAAATATTTATTATTTAAATTGAAACTTATAATAAAAATTAATATTTTAATTAACTTTCTTCTGCTAATTTTCTGTATATTATTATTTTATTTTTTACTCTATTTTAATTTTACTATATTTTACTTTAATTAAATTTTTTTAATTACATTTTGTTTTACATATGTGTTATATTTATATTAATATCAATCAATTAATTACATTTTAACATAGGAATTCAAAATTAATTTAAATGATTACTAATTTTTCGTAATATTGAACAAAATACTATTAATTATATAAATTATATAAAAAGTATATTTTAATTTAAATATAAATTTATTTTCTATTAACAAATATAATAAAATATAAAATATAACTAGATTTAATCAAATATTCTTTTATCACCATGAATATACTTAACTGATTTCTTTAATTTAATATACAATTAAAAAATGTATAAGGAATATATTTAAGTCATCAATAATCATATTTAATTTTTCATAAAAACAAAATTTGTACAATATCTACTTTATTAATATGATAAATTTAATTAGCTAAATACTTATAAGATACATATTAAATGTAGCATATTTAGTTAACTAAATATTTATAGTATATATATTTAATTTCTATTTATCATATTTAGTTAACTAAATTATAAATATTTTATTAATATTGAATTTAAAATAAAAATATATTTATTAATGACAATTTGAATATATATGTAACATTTGGAATTTTGGGCTTAAAAGTTTTCAAGAGGTAATTTCAGATATTATTACTATTATATTATTTAGAATTTTCTAACATTTTTTTAGAGCTTTAGAAATTTTTATAGAGTTTAATTAGACTTTTATAGTAATCGATAAATGAACCAAAAATGCAATTAAAAGCTTTGAAGTATTATTTTTGGAATGAAATTCAATTAAAGATGTTTAGGTGAATAATCCAAGTATTTAACGCTCAAAATAACTTGAAAATGAAGAAAAACCTATTTGATACCTAATATACCCCTTGGACATGTAGTTTTCCCTTCCTTCTTGGATTAGCTCACCCCACCCCTTCTCATTTCTTCATCTTCTTACTCATTTCTATCCATTTCTACCAAAAACCCTAACATGACCCATATATTAATTAGTGAATAAATTTCACTCACTTAAATTAAGTCATTTCTATTTATTAATAATATGTATGTAGGTTAGAGAAATGATTTTATGTATTATTTAGGTCTAAGGTTGTAAAATTGAGCATTTGGCCAGAAGAAGTTCAAAGAGGGAAAGAGAAGAAAAATCTTTTAATGCTTTAAGGAATAGGTTGAGGTTTGTATATAAATTTTAACTTTAATCTTTATAGTAAATGTAGTTTTAAACTCAAAATGAATTTAATGTTATTTAATGAGTTAGTTGGAAAATAAAGTATTTATTGTTAGGAAGCTTATTTATGGAAATGAATATTGGGTAAAATGTGTTTGAAATTATATATTTTATATGCAATTTTGTATATTTAAACTAAACATATATATTAAAAAGTAAGAGGATTTCAATTATGAAAAATAGAGTGGTTGGTTATGAATGAGTTATGTTCATGGGTTTATGGGAAATGATTAATTGATTCTTTTATACCCACCTACTTGATGCATTTGCATGTGATGATGTGAATGATAGTGACTAGGTCATGACGTGAATGTTTAGGGGAGTTCTTCCTACTTGGGCATGATGTGAATGATAGTGTATCGATCTCGATTTTTAGTCATGATGTGAATGTTTTAGGAAAGTAATTTTTTATTTGACTAAGAAACCTTTATTGCATTGAAAGTTTTATGATAGAAGGATTGTCAAATAAGTTTTCAAGAATTCTAAACTTTGAGAAGTTCGAGGTCCAACTTAAGATTCAAAATTCCAGAATGTTAGAAGAAGGTCAAGTGAGTTTTCCAGAAATTTGGACCTCAAGAGGTTCAAGGTCCAACTCAAGGTACAAAATTTCAGAACGTTAGAAAGGAAATGTATTGAGACCTAAAGTTTTCTTCTAAAGTAGTTAATAGGTTTCAATGAGAGAGAGGGATTCATTAGCTAAATCTTTTGAGTATGTGCATCGTATGACGTATCAAAATCTTTGAGTTTAAAGGGTTAATATTATGGATTTGTAAACTTGTATGTTAAAATTATTATGGCTTTTCTTGAGTTATTATATATACTTATGTATATGAGGGTTTTGAGTTTGAATCTTATTATTTGAACTATTATTAAGTCTAATTACTTTGGATTAGAATTCATATACCACTAAACGTTTTGCTTAGCAATAGTTGTTTGTGTATGACTTTTGCAGGTAAGGAGTCTCAATTAGGATAATGCTACAATCAAGATTAGTTTATGCTTACATGAAAGGATGTTAAGCTTAAGCATTATTTTTATACATTTGATAGGGTTACTCATGAAGGATATTATAATTGAGTAATTAGGTAGTAATTCAATCAAATGTAATATTTTGAGATGTATTAAGCACATTGTGAATCATTTAATTGATGTTGAATGAATGATATCTAGTGATCATAATTCTACTTCCATACTTATCTTGATTCTCAGGTATTTTGAATTTGTGTAGTGTGAAAATGGAAATTATTTTCAAACTTTTTATTTGATATTTTACTTGAGACTATTTTCAAGGTTTAAGTAAATGTAGTTGGTATTGATTTTCTATCCCTTGGGTTATGCTTAAGAGTTTTACTTTTGAGCATGATTCAAAAGCATAAGACTCTTTTACCTTAGCTGCTTATAGGGTAAGGGTGTCATAATAAAAAGTTGATGTTTGCATTGAAATTGAATTTGCCCTTATTAATTTTTTTTTTGTAATCATATTTATAGAGGGGATAATTTTGTATTTTTATCTCTCTTTTTACTCACACTATTTTGAATCATGTCGAATAATTACTTTGAATCAAGCATCTTTAGTAATAGTTAACTAAAAAATTAAGCATCTCTAATAAGGAGCTAAGCAAGAGTTTTAAATGAAGGGTGAGAATTATTTTTGTTGGGATCATATATGATGAATTTAATATTAATTTAATTTTGTTTAAATAATAAATCATATTAAAATTTAAATCTAAATATAGCATAAATATTTTTTAATATTTAATTTTTATCTCCTTAAAGTGTAATGATGAAAATTTTATTAAATTAATTTTAATTCTAAGAATTCATAGAGAAAATAGCTCATTAATCTCGCATCTTTTAATATCTCAAATTATAAATATACATAACACCGTTAAAATATGTGATACATGTTTAATTTAGGATAACCAATTATGGAAAGACTTTATATTATCAATATATTGAAAAATTATACTCTCTATTCATCATATATAAAAAGCATGTTTTCTTATTTGGAATTTTGCTCAAAATCATCACCTAAACAGACTAAATTTAGGAATTCTAGATAAATTAATTTCTTCTTTTACTTGGAGTTGAAGAATAACTTCCAAATAGTTGATAAGCCTTTCAAGGTATTTATTTTTTATTCTTTTCTCTCATTTTCTACTTCTCTTTCTTATGTTTCATATTTTTTTCTTTCATTTGGAAATTTTCTCTTTCTTATGTTTCTTAATTTTTTTCTTTTATTTAAAATTTTGTTACATTGAAAAACATGCATGCGTACAAATGTGTGACAAATGCTCATTAATGTATGATGTGCATTCTTCCTTAGTAAGTACTTTTATTTTTCTTTACATTTTTATCAATTTATGAATGTATTAATAACATGCAAAGCTTCACAATAGATTGAATAATTTGAAACAATCACATAATTGTTTAGGTGAATTTTTGGCATTAAAAATCAATTTCTTTCTTTTTCTATTAAAGTAAGTTGCTTTATGATTTTCATGCCCTTTTGTAATGTGATAATCATCTTTTAATTAATATTGAATCTAGATGACATCTTAAGGGATTTTAAATGTTGGAAGATAATTCTTATTAATTTTCTTGCATTTCCTACATTTATTTTTGAATTATGTGTTCTAAAAATAGTGAATGTGTAAGGTGCATCCTTAATGTTATATCAAAAACTATTTAATGACCTTACAAACATGCAAAACACATTATTAATATGTAATACACATTCATTTTCTTATTCAAAAAGTCATTGTCTTTAATCATATTTTATTCTTTTTTATGTTTTATGTGCTTATGGTACTAACCATTTATTATAAGTCACTTTTCATTGATTAATGGATGAGCTTTAAGTACATAATGAATGTTCAAAGGATATTATGAATGAAAATTGACAAAAATAATAAAATAATCTTATTTTGTTTGCATTCTCTCATTTATTCAAATGTAATTTATCTACAAACTCTAAATTGTATCCTTTAAACTCTTTGATCCCTTTCTTATGTTAATTTGTTACTAATAGAATTTGTGTTTCTAATCATGTTACATTGATCATATGAATGAATGTTAAAAATATTTATTTAGTTAATATTAGCTAATTAATAAGGTATAATTGAATATAAAACTCAAATGAATAAATTTTCATCACTTATACCTATCTTCAAAAGATTTTATTAAAATTCTTCTTAATGGTTAGTAGGGCCATAAATTTCATCACAACCACCTTCACACCTTGTGGGCAGGGCTTTCACCATGACCCAAAGCGAGGCTCGCGACAAATAGCACTGGGAGCCCGCTTAGAGTGAATGTGTGGTCTTCTCAAAGGGTTACCTCAAGGAATGAGACAGACTTAAAAGAGTCACAAATTTGAAGTTACTACTGGATGGTTTCGGATTTGGTTCAATTGGTCCATAGCATGAGTGCTAAGTTAACCCCTTCAAAGATGAGTTCACGTGGTGAAGATCTATTTTTCTAGAGTTTTGAAATTTGATTTTACCATTTTAGTTAGATTAATTATCCTAGACAGGCAAGCAAGCAAGAGTATAAAATAAACACGTAACACAATATATTATGGTGATAATCATAGCATGATAAGTATGGTATAACAAAATATGATATAACATTATGGCATGGCAAATAGAGCTATATGATATAGGTATGACATATGAGGTGATGTGGCATAACATGATATATGTATGATATATGAATTGATGACATACTATAAGTATGGCATGGTATTTATATGATATGACATTATGATGTAGCATGTGAGTGACATGGCATATGACATGGCATATGTATGATATGACATAATGATGTGGTATATACATGACATGGCATAGTGATGTGTCATATGTATGACATGACGTAAGTATAGCAAATAGAGCTATATGATATAGTATGACATATAAGGTGATATGGCATAACATGACATATAGAGCTATATGATATAGGTATAGCATATAAGGTGATATGATATAATATGACATACGTATGACATGTGAAGTGATGATATAGCATAAGTATGACATGGCATTATGATGTAGCATGTAAGTGACATGATATATGTATGACATGATATAGTGATGTGGCATAATGACATAGCATAATGATGTGTCGTGTGTGTGTGTGACATAGCGATATGGCATATGTATGACATAGCATACATATGACATGGCATAGTGGTGTGGCATGTATATGACGTGGTATAGCGATATGACATGTGACATGACATTGCATAACATATATTATAACAAATATAATAGCAAAAATAAGACACATCCATACGAAGAAAAATAATAATGGTCGATGAAAGGGATAAGAGAGATAGGGGATATATGGGAGATAAAATTAAAAATACATCTTGAGAAAAATAATAAAATTGGAGCCTATTCTAATACAAAAGGGTCTTTGATGATACAAAAATCCAACATGTGTAATAACATCTCCTCCACTTAAGGAAACATCCTCGTGTAGCATGAGTTAAAATGCATGAATATGGAAAGTACCATAAAAGGAAATTAAGCTATAAAAGGAATGTGAGGATATTTTGATCAATTAATTACCATACATAGACATGAATCAATGATCAATTCCTTAAAATATGTTAGCATATTCGTGTAAATAAGGAAATAAACATGAGTCTAATTATGGAAATAAATCAGTTTTTGGTAAAAATCAATCATATTATAATTGAAAGATTTCAAGATTCTTTGCAATATCACTTAGAATTTTATCAACATCCAATTAAAGTTTATGGTGGCAATAAACATAAAATCAATTAAAAATAGCATTCAATTGAAAAATAAAGTAAGATTAAATTGATTTAATGGTAAAATCAATTAAATTTGGTCATAAAAATCAAAATTGAGGGACTCTAATATCCTTAGCATCAATTAAAGTATGGATTCAACACTTAATTTGATTTCAATCATGTCAATTGCAAATGAATTGAATCAAAAATAACATCTAACTTAATAATTTAATTTTTAAACCAAAATTAGGCAAATTGTGATGGTTTATGACAAATCTAACTCATTTGTATTAATTTGGGCTACAAATGTCATTAAAAATATCAATAAAATTGAAAACTGAATTGAAATCGATTAAAAATATTGAATTTCTATTAATCTTGCATATATATTAAAAATGGTACGTTGTACAAAGTGGTATGTATGATGCATGTAATGTTGAATATGTTATATACGACATATATAATAATATATGTGACACATATAATGTTCATCAGAAAAATAAATCAAGTTTTGTAGTGGAAAACATGAAAACATGTCAATTATTTGATCGTTACAGACCATTTAGGATATTTACAAGCCTTAAATGGCACTGTAGCATTTAAGATAGCAACCAAATTCCTAAATCAGATTATGAAATTAAATAAAATTGAAAAGAAAGAGGAGAAAAATGACTTACCAAGGTTAGTAAAGTTGTCCTCCTAATCCAAAAAATGCTTAGGGTTTTAGTGAAATCAATTTAGTCATTAATTCTAATTAATTATTTAATTAAATGGTTTTTAATTCTAAAAGAACTTATTATCTTATAATTAAAATGTTTGTGTTCTTCCCCTTTAAAGTCAATACCTAAAGGGTATTTATAAGACACATTGGGTAGTGAACCAAAGATCAATTGGCAATATGGGATAAAATGCATTTTTCAACTATATGCTATGCATATAGTGGTATATGTTATGCATATAATTGAAAACTCACTTCATGCCCCAACTTACATGAGCTATAAACTAAATACACTGCATGTCCAAATGACTTATAGGGCTATGAAACATGTGTGTGCAACTTGGTTTTGAAAACAGGCACCCATGGCAAGTCGTATTGATAAGGAAACAAGTTTGCAGCATGCATGCACAAAAAGGCCAACTTCATATGCTACCTTATACGAGTAAATTGTTGATTAATTAAAACACTTGTTAAGCAGTGGAAGGTGAATTTTAAAATTTTCAAAGCAAGTATTTTATGGATCTTTGCAACCCCATGTAATAACACATCACATAAGAGAAAAATTAAGAAGGAGGATGTGTAAAGCTTACATTAATGCTGATCTCCTTCTTTCTTGATCGACAGAAAAGTTGTAGCAAACTTTTCAATCCCTAAGTGTAGAGGATCTCCAAACTATCCACACAAGTCAAGAGATCAAGTTAGTAATCTAGATTACAAAATTAAATCATTTAGAGACTAGTAAAATGATTTAGAAAGGAGAGTAGAAATGATGTTTGATTCGCTTCTTCTAAGTGAATCTCCTTCTTCTTCT
>CANYBF010632992.1:0-10779 GCA_948192965.1 Dalechampia spathulata
TTCCTTTATGCTTTCCTTATTTGTGATATGCTCTTTTGTTTGCCGTATGCCATGAAAAGTATGCTAATTGAACTTAAACCTAAATGCGTGCCTAGGAACTTTCTTTAGAATTAAACAAAGTGAACATAATAAGATGGAATACAAATAAATTGAAACCCTGAACCCAAACTCTGAAGAAATTCAGGCCGCTTTCCAACACGGGAAGGCCTCGGGTTTTATTTCCTAGTTTTCTTTTAGTCATTCAATTGAATTGACGAACCAAACTAGGTGGCAACTCCACATCATAAAATGCATTGTTTTCATAAATCAAAACGGGAAACGCCATTGAGAGCAAGCACCACGGCATCTCACGCCGAACAGCGTGCAGGGCTCCCGCATCCGGGGTGCCCTACTCTTACAGTGTCCCCAAATACTTGAGACTCTTATGATCAATGTAGATGTAACACTTCTCACCATAAAGATAATGACACTAAATCTTCAATGCAAATACTATAGTAGCCAACTCCAAATCATTAGTAGGATAATTACACTCATGCATCTTAAGCTATTCAGAAGCATAAGCTATCACCTTGCATCAAGACACATCCTAATCCATTAAGCAAAGCATCACTGTAGACAACATACTCATTAACCAGTACAGGTAAAGTTAATACTAGCGCCTGGGTTAGACATTGCTTCAATTGATCAAAACTCTTCTGGCATTCCTCGATCCACTTAAATGGTACATCCTTTCATAGCAATGTAGTCATAGGTTTAACAATCATAGAAAAATTTTCACAAACCACCTGTAATATCCTGCTAATCCCAAAAAAATTTGTATCTCTATAACAGACTTTGGATTCGGCCAACTCATAACTGCTTCAATTTTGCTAGAATCCACTGTAACACCTTCTGCTGAAATAACATGTTTGAGAAAATAAACTCAATCTAACCAGAATGCACATTTTGATAATTTACCATATAACTGCTTCTCCCACATCAATTGTAATACCATACGTAAATATCAATCATGCTCCATCTGATCTTGAGAGTAAATTAGTATATCATCGATGAAAACCACAATAAACTGATCAAGATATTCCTTAAACACCATGTTCATCAAGGCCATGAAACTACTAGTGCATTTGTTAATCCGAAAAGCATAACTAAGAACTCTTAATGCCCATACCTTGTATAAAAAGTAGTCTTCAAAATACTATCCTCTTTCACTCTCAATTGATGGTAACCAGATCTCAAATCAATCTTAGAGAACACTATTGCTCCTTTCAACTGATCAAACAAATCATCAATACGTGGTAAAGGATAATGATTCTTAACAGTCACCTTATTCAACTACCTGTAGTCAATGCACAACCACATCGAACCATCCTTCTTCTTAACAAACAGTACTGGTGTGCCCCAATGAGAAACACTAGGTCAAATAAACCCGTTATCTACCAACTCTTGCAACTACTGCTTCAATTTTTTCAATTTTATAGGAGCCATATGGTACGGTGTCACTGATATTGGTTCAGTACCCGGACAAATCTCAATCTCTAACTTAACTTCTTTGATTGGAGGTAATCCCAGTAATTCTTCTAGAAATACATTTGGAAAATCACATACTGTTGGAATCTCCTTCAAGGATAACTCCTGATAACAAGTATCAATAACATGGGCCAACATAGCTTCACATCCCTATTTAATTAATTTATGAGCCACTATCGCTAAAATCAAACTACATGCCTTAGCCAACCTGACACCCTCAACATAGACTGTCTTGTAATCTAGATGCTAAAACATAATCATTTTTCTTCTATAATCCATCATTGCCTGATATTTAGATAACCGGTCCATCCCTAAAATAACATAAAACTCCATGAATGGCATCTCAATCAAATTTGTAGGGAAAACCATTTGTTGCAATACTAGCGGACACTATCGATAAAATTTGTTCAAAATGGCATCTTTTCCTAGCAAACTAGATACTACCACATCATACCTCAAACTCTCACTGGTGATATCTAATGAGTGTGCAACTCTAGTGTTGACATATGAGTGACTTGAACCAGGGTCAAATAACACATACATCTCATAGTCAAAGATATGTATTTACCAATTACGACATCCGCATCCTAAAGATCATCCCTTTATCATAGATTATAAACCCATGCTGGAGCTACCCTTGATTGATTCAATGATCCATAACTAACTATTCTGCCACCATTACCTCATCCTCTGCCTCTGCCTTTACTACTCTCACCGGTAGGAGATACCCCAGTAGTTGGTCAGACCATAGGATTTTGTTGACATGATCTCACTCAGCTGCTATATGAACTGGCATTACTTTGTATTTAGGACATTCTAGAGCAAAATGTCTAGCTTCACCACATCTGTAACACACTCTGGTTCCAAATCTACAAACTCCTAAATGATATCTTCCACATATAGGACATAGTGGAAATCTTGTATCAAAACTCCTATGTCTAGCAATCGGCCCACTCTGAGCTTTATGTAGTACTGGTGGTCTAAATTTGGATGATTGTGGAGTAAATGAGCCTTTATATCTACCCCTCTTCTGTGCACTAGAAGAAGAACTAGAACTCCCAAACTATCTCTTGATCTGTCTAGCTCTACTCTCTTCTTCTTGCATAGTGTGCTCCTCACTCAAAGCATTGGCTATCAGAGCTGAAAAGTTATCATAATTAAATCTCTGAATAAGAGATCTAATTTGAGGCTTCAACCCCTGCTCCAATTTTTTACACCTTTCATGCCCGGTAGTCAGAATATTACCTACATAGTAAGCAAGTCTGGTGAATTCTCTCTCATATTCTGCTATAAATAAGTTCCTTTATTTTAAACTTAGAAATTCTTGCAGTTTCTGATTAGTGTAAGCAGTCAGAACATACTTTTGTCGGAACTCTATCTAAAAATCTCCCCAAGATAATACAAGAGGTTTAGCCAACCCTTATGGAATAGTCTTCCACCATTCATAGGCATCATCTTGTAGCAAAAAGATAGCATACTCAATTTTTAATTCATCGGAACAATTCATCGGTCACAACACCTTACAAGTACATTCTAACCATATCTCTGCTACATATGGATCAGCAGTCCCTAAGAAATCTATATCCCTATAAGCTCTTAGTTTCTTGAAATCATGCTTTTTTCCCTATTTCTGAACAACTACTATCGGCACTAATTCAGGCTAGCCCTGAAGTGTATGAATAAATTGAGCAAACTATGTGGCTATTAGATCTACCCCTGTAGCTGTAGGTTATTCAACCGGTGGTACCTGTTTTTCCTGTTTACTCTATTCTTGATCATTTCCAACTCTTAACACCCACTTTTGAAGTACCTGGTGGTGAATTAAAATTATCTCCACCTTCTTCTCCCATTACCACAGCCCTATCTGACATATTAAATACTCTAAAACTAAAGATTAACAAAATAACATTGGTCAGCAGTAAGGACTAATAGACTCTTACTTGTGCAACTTCTAATTTGGCAATAAATCCTATCATGATATGAGCTAAACCATAGCTCTGATACCACCCATAACATGTCACACCCATGACCCAATATGACATGCCTCCCGTAGCATAACTACCAATCTCATTTAATAGAAGACCGATAATTATCCTATAAGGGATGCATAACATAAAACACCAATCACAACATGTATGCATATCATATGTAGTTACAACATGCATGCATATCATATGTAGTGGATAAACTTTAAACATGTAAACTCATCTCATCATCATAAATAAGCATGCAATTAACTCATTATCATCTCTGATACCCAACATAACATGTCATAAATTCTAATGCCAAACAAAAACATGTCACATATAAGTATGTAGCAAAAAACATGGAATGTCACTATAACTTTACTGTCAAGGTATAGACAAAGTGGAAAGTTGCATGAGTTATAGAATAAGAGCCTATTTGGTAGTTCAAGACCTCTACTGTTGCACTATCCCAGGTCTTTTGCTGCCGTCACTAGTTTCCCCCCTAATCTCTCATGTCGCTAGTGCCTACGTTTATCAATTGAAAAATGCTGAGTATAAAACTTAGTGATGCTAGTAAAATAATAACATGTAATACTCATAACATAACACATAGCACATTGTTCATTTAACATGTCACATAGTAGCACATCTTAATCAGAGAAATTTTAATATAACCGTCTGTTTGCAACCATAACTCAGTCAAGTATCAGAATCAACAGATATCAATCATAAATCATATGCAGGGCATATCATAATCAAGGCATTCTGTAAACAAACCTATCACATGATATTCATAACATACTCATCCTTCACATGATACTTTCAGGATTCATTATCTAATTCTTGCATAATCATTCCATCAATGTATGTGCATATGAATGTGATAGAATATGACTATTTCTTTGAATGCATATGATATGCATTTCCTACGTTCTTGTAAAATATCATATCATGATCATGAATGCTTAGCATTTCATGTATGTGTACACAAAGTACTGGCCTTACCATATACCGTTCTTAGTATTTCATAACATAACATGGTGTTTCATATTTTGTTTTTTTTTTTGGAAACACATTATTGCCACACTCTATTTTTATTGAGCTCCATCATTATCCTCATCATTCACTCATTTTCCTCCTTCCTTATCTCTTTAATATACATGTGGCTCAATACTCATACCCTGTGTTTTTGGTACGCATAACATATAATCATATCATTCATCATTTTTTTCTTCCTTATCGCTCCATTATGCATACCATGCTAAATGCAATTGTGAAATGACATGCCACATGAATCATGATTTAAGCAAACATAGAACACCATAGCATGGGCATAGACAACACAAACCAACTTATTCATAGCATAGACATAAATTAGCATAAACAAACGTATTCAAAGTATACACATAAATCAGAACCAACCAACATTTAGCATAAAATAACATATTTTTAACATAATCATCGTAACTTACAAATATTACAACTGGCATAAACCATAATCATATATTATTCATGAAGGTAAACATTTTAGCTTACCCATCGATTCATTTTAAAATGAATCAACATGTTAATAACATAGACAAACCTGCATAACCAACACAAACCATTGATACTAGCATAAACCAATGCGACTAGCATAAATCGACATGACTAGCACAAATCAACACGACTAGCATAAATCAACATGACTAACACAAACCTACCACTACTTTTCCTTTGTCTAAGATTTGATGAATATGTTCTCCATCTGTATCATCACCTAATCACCATAGAACATCTTTTGAATAACTCAATCAAATATAACTTAGATCATATATAACTTATTTTATTCATACTATAGATTTATAATCATATCATAGAGACCTTATGCAATCATGCATATAAAATCTTATAACCATGTAGTTAATATTTATTCATCATTAGCCACTTCTTTTATAATGGTAATAATCATATTTAACCTTTATTTATAAAGCTAATCATATTAACAATTAAGGTAGAATAATATTTACAAAGCATGTGACTTAATCATGACCTAATTGACTTATCTTACCATTTTCATTAAGTAATTGCATTCTATAAATTTATAACTTTCTACCATTAACAAGTAGACTTAAATACCTTTCTATACATATATCATAAGACCCATAATTATTTTAGTAAGATGTGTAAATAAATCATACAAATTTACTATTTTTAATTAGACATGTTAATTTATTACTTGAACCTCTTTTCTTTCGGGCCCTTTTTGATTAACCAAATGACATCTAAATTGAGTAAAACCAAGTTTATTAGAAATTAGACTCTTATATCTTCAAAATGGCATATTATACATTTTCTAATTCATCTGTTTATACCTTCAAAGTTATATTTTGCAACAAGCTAGAAAAACTGCCTAATTCCAACGAACAGTTTCGGCGTGAATTCCATTTCCTTATCTTACTTGATTAATTATCATTCAAGTTAGCTTAGTTAAGTAAATTTACCATCTATGTAATTAGATTATCATGTTAACAGTATCTTTGACACATTAACATAACCACAACCATCAATAAAATTGATCCATTAATTATATTCATATGTGGTAATTAGATCATGCATGCAAGTTACAAAATGTTTCATGCAACTACCCTTAGTTACTTACTATATACAACAACCCTTTACTTGACCAAAATGTATGCATGCATGTACCAAAATGAGAGGCGTATGTAGGGAATTTAATCCCTAGTCACATACATGTTAACCCCACTAATACTACATAACTCACATAAGCATATGACAATGGACACATCACTTGATGCATTAAACATGTTAGGAAACAGCCATACAACATGCATTATAACTAACACACACATGAATGAGGACCAGCAACATTATGAACCCACCTTTTGCACAACACACATAAAATGCAAATTCTCCTTTGAGTAGTAACTTTAAAATGCCATAATACACCATAAATGCAAGATCAAGGTGTAACACTGAACCAACTTCCTCTTGTTATGCTAGATATGCTTCTATGGCAACATGTAAGTAAAGATTGAATGACTTTATGTGGCTTTGGAGTGTTTAGGGTGGTTATTGAATTGAAGAAGGCAAAAGAGAGGAAATTACCAAAAGAGAAGGAAAGAAATGAGATGATCTCTAAAGGTTTAGGCTTCAATATGAAGGGATTATAATACCATGCTCTAGTCCATAATTTAACATGCAATGCACACTCATCATAAGCTTAACACCTCATTTTTGCATGCAACCTAAGCTTAACACCTCATTCATCACTTAACACCTCGTTATTTACAATCATTACTTAGTAATCATGAAGGGGGTTTACTTAGCTTATGATGCACACACTTACACCAAATCAAAACTACATGCTTCATTCATAAGGCATCATTAATTTATACGTATAGGCTTTATGTTAAATCATATAATTTAATTAATTTATCTATTTTAAGCACATATATTAGTTAATAAAAATTTTTAATCACATAATTTATAATAAACCATATACTTATATATGCCAATATAAATTAATTTAGCTATCCATATTCTTTAATTAAATTCTATATGTATAATTTATTCTATGCCTCAAACTTAATTTAGCACATTAATCATGCAAAATTCTCATTTAAGTCTAGCACTTCCAATGAATAAATAACACGTACACAATCACGTAATCTTGCATATTAATCATATATAACTTCTAGTATGTGTCGTGAGGACGTGACAGATTTTTATTGTAATTAATGTGATTGAGGTTGAATTGGGTGTTGATTATATCTCTAATTGATGATTTGTGATATTAGAGTCTTCCAATTTAATGTTTATGATCAATTTAATTGATTTTACTATTTAATTGATTCAATTTTGCTTGATTCTTCAATTAAATGCCACTTTAATTGTAATTTGTTATCCAATGACATGATTAGACCTAATTGGATGTTGAATTCATTTCTAAGTGATGCTATATGATCTTAGAATCTTTCAATATATTTCTATGATCAATTTTTGCCTAAAATTTAATTGATTTTTCAAAATTGATTTGCTAAATTAACTTTCAAAATTAAATACTATTTGATTTAATTTCCACTCTATTTGGATGATTGGAATTGACTTGGGGAGTAAATTGAGTCTAATTGATATTCATGAGAGATATTGGAAGTTCCCTAACATTTTTATGATATTTTCATGATCCAACTCTTGTTAATTACATTTTTATGAATGTTATTGATACATTCATTAGACCTTAATGCTTGATTTATGCTGTCTTATAGCTTTAAATTGATCAATTATGTCCTAAAATCCTCTTTATTACCTAACATTGTCTGTTTATATTTTTGATTATGCATTTTGGTTCATGTTGCCCAAGATCCCTATCTTGTCTTTCATTAAGTGGAGTGGAGGAGATGTTGCTTGATATCTCTTTTTTATATCATTGATAATCCTTTACAATAAAATAGGCTCCTATTTTATTATTTCCCCTTTTGCATATATATCTTGCTATATTTTGCATGTATTCCCCTATCTTTTTTATCCTTTCTATGAGCAATTATATTATTTTGCTGCCATGTTTTATTTATTGCTTTACTTTATCTACTACCACGATATGTGTTGTGTGATTATATTCATGCTTATGAATCCCTTACATGATTAGGTAATGATCAAACCTTTGCTTACCTTACATGTTGAGAGTTCCATACCTTGAGTTCCTAGTGTAACTCTGAGCTAGTATCAGACCTAGGAGATTTTTTATCAACTAATCTTCATGGAGATAAAAGGGTGGTAAGGAGCATTATTGTATGTGATGTGTTCACTAACCTTTTCTTATTTTTTTTATCAAAAATGCATACATGCATACTTACATAATTTTCTCTAAATAGTTTCTTTTACAACCATATGTCAAATATTTCCTGGCATAGGCCATATATACATCCTACGTGTTATATCATATACATTAAAAAAAAGCATACACATGTATCTATGCTAGCTCTCTTTTATTATGTGCATAAAATGATAGATCCATTATTTCTTGCATCTCCTTCCAAAAAAGCTCACCTAGCCTTGGACAAGACTTCATTTGCTACAATACAAGATATGATTAACTAATCTATGGAGAAGTTACTAATTATTGACTTTAAAGCTCTACTCCAATAGCAAATCAAGGAGGCCCTAAACTATAAGGATTTCATCACCCTACCATCTTCAATCAAGGATAAAAGGAAAGTAATCAATTTGTACAATATTAAGACAAATGATGACACTCTACTTTAAATGCATTTCATTCATAAATATGAGACTTTTGCATTATAACAAAAGATAGAACAACTATAGTTTATCGAGACCAAGGGCGTGGGGACTGATCTTGACTTTGATAAGTTCTTTGTCAAAGCCATTAAGGGACTACTTTCCAAGGTTAAACTCCTAAATATTCTCAAGTATAGTGGCATTAGGGATCCGAAAAATCATCTTAAAACCTACACTGTGCTAATAAGCACCATAAGCTTGTCAGATGAGTAGATAATCTGGTTATTCTTTATCTCCATAGAGAGATCAATATTGGCCTAGTATTATAGTCTTAATAAGATAATAGCAGCTAAGTGGAAGCCTTTATACACTACAATCTATAAGTAGTACGATTTTAAGTCCTAGATTGATGTTACTTTTCTAGATCTTGAGATGGTGAAGTAGAAACATAATGACTATTTCATGGACTACTTCAGTAGACAGATAGATAAGGTTGCACTGGCTAAATAAAAGCCATCAAAATTAGACATGATTAACAAGCTTATTATGAAGTCACAACCACTTTACTAGGATAAGTTAAAGGATCATACTTTCCATACATTTAAGGATATTTACTCAGTTAGTCAAAGGATTAAGTAGATGGAGGGGCAAAAGAAGAATGAGCCTTCCTTCATCAAACCCAAAGCCACCATAAACACACAAATGCCATACAAATTCCTTTACTTCAATGCCTTACAATTACCTAGCTTAATTCTCAAAAATACTAACCAATCTTGAAGCTTCTTAAATCTTGGAATACCACTATCCAAGATTTTTGGTCATCTCTGATGTGTGTCATCATGCATTATATTTTAGATGTTTCAGGTGTTGACCTTGACTTTTCACACTCGTACAATTTCGGGTTTCTGTTGATTTGGCTAGGATTTAATCCCCGATATCGACCCTGATTATGTACATAAGCCTCTGTGTCTTCCTCTGTGTATTCTGGTGCACAGAACACCTTAGAACTGGTAGGGCCTACCATGGCACCTGGTGGGGCCCACCACTTATTCTGAGTGTTCTGTACATACAGAACACACTTCACTGTCGCCTACATAGGGTAAAACACTTGAAATGCAAAGTATTGCATTTTTGGCCCTGGGCACTATTAACTATGAATAGTGTATAGGTGGGGCCCACTAGGAAATAGCGGGGCCCGCAACCCCTAATAACCTATTCTGTTGATCACTTGATATTTTGTTGTCTTTATTAGTCTAAATATTATGTTATATATGTGTTTAGCTTAAGTTTCTTTTAAGTTTTATTAAGTATTATGTATATTTTATAGTTTTATCTAATAATGTTTTGAAGAAGTCCCAAAATATGCTTTTGAGGATTATTTATAAGTATTTGTAGGAAAATCAGGTAAAATCAAGTAAGTACGAGAGAAATGGTGAGCTAAGTGTGAAGCATGACTCGTAAAAGTAGAGTGCGAGTCGTTACAGGCGGTAAAAAGAGAAGAAAAACAAGTTGAAAGAAGCAACACGACTCGTGAAAGAAGGTCACGAGTCGTGACAGAAAGGAAAAGAGAAAGAGAAAGGAAGCAAGGAACAAATCATGACTCAAGAAGAAAGAAGCACGAGTCATGATATAGTGACAGAGAGGGAAAAGAGAAGCCAAGTGAAGAAGAACGACTCGTGAATAACATCACAAGTCGTTACAGAAGAAATCCTGAAAGAATGAAGTGAAGAAGAACGACTCGTGAATAACATCACGAGTCGTTACAGAAAGAATCCAAGGAAGAAACATAGGAAGGACACGACTCGTGAAAGCTATCACGAGTCGTTACAGAGACTTTTGGAAGAATCAGAAGAGAGAACACGACCCGTGAAAGCCATCACGAGTCGTTACAGTAACTTTCCAAGAAGAAATAGAAGAAACGCACGACTCGTGACATCAAGCACGAGTCGTGAAAGAGGATTAACTGAAGGAAGCACGCCTAAAAAATTAAAGCACGACTCGTGACGTGCAATGCACGAGTCGTGACATGTCATATTTCTTGGGAAAA
>CANYBF010633288.1:0-14124 GCA_948192965.1 Dalechampia spathulata
GTGACAGTCACAGACCATATTAGTCACAGACGGGCCCAGGCCTGACTTAAGCTGAAAGGGTTTCAGCTTAACCTAATTTTGGAGTATAAATATGTTGTTATAACCAAAATTAGGTCAAGCCACACCATTCTTCTTCCTTTGACCGAAATTATACTCTTATGCAGAAGGAGAATTTTGGCCAGAACTCAAAATCACTAACCATAACCAACACGTATATGGTACAATTTCATCACCCGAATTATTAATAATTTTTTTGCTAAAAATGAGGATGTGACATTAAACATTTTGGCCAGAACTCAAATCATACTAAAAATTCATAAATCAAGTGGATCCAACACTAAATCATACTTACCAAGCTCACCTTTAAACCTAATAACTCAAATCTCAACTTTAACTTCTTCTTCTTTGGATTTAACGATGGATTTATGTGGATCTTTTCATTTTCACTTTCTTAAGCTTGATCTATGCTTAAATCAAGCATGCATGTACCTTAGAGGATGAGATCAAACATAAAACAAGGTTAGTATACAAGATAAGGTCTCAGTTTTTAGTAAAAATCATGATTCTTCATGATTTTGGTCATGAACTTGAAGGATCTTTAAAGAAAGGTTTTGGTCATGATGAGAAAGAAAGGAAACAAGAATTATTTCAATATTACCTTGATGTATACTCAAATAACTTGTTGGATCTTGAAAAATCTAAACCAAAAGAGAAAGGAAAGCTTATAAAAGTTCAACTTTTTCAAAGATTAGCTTTGGTTTGTAGCTTTAAGGAGGAAAGCATTCAGTCACTTGCTAGATGAAGGAAAAAGGAGAGTATCTTGGCTTGAACTTAAGCTTCATTCATAGAACTAACTTTTAGACATAAGATTTTGAAAGAAAAATGGAGATAAGATGGAGTTTGGTTTCGATTTCAAGGTGGAAGCATAAACTGGATAAAGTATACATAGATGAGTCAAATTAGGTCTAAATGAGAATAAAATTCGTATGAAATGAATGCCATTTGGAAAAATTCCCATATTAGTCCCTATATATCTCCAGAATTACATTTTAGCCCTTATACGTATATATACTTATATTTAACTTAAATCTACCAATCTTAAACCTTAAATTTCATATTATACAATTAGTATATACTCTTATACACCTTATTTTAATTTAAAATACCATCTATCAATTCCCTCAATCAAATAAAATATAATACTTACCTTCTCTTCCCAACCACTAACACTAAAATCCAAAACTACTTTTTCAAATACTTATACACTTTTTCAAATACAATCCCACTACTAATTTAATATTCCAATTCAAATCTAATTTAACTTATTCTATTTTCAATTATATTTATCTATTTATCTACTTTCATAACACTAATTAACTTATTAACTTAATTATGATATCACTTATACCACTTATGACATCATAATTAAAAATACTAATTATACTTTTATTATATTTATATTTTATTATATACTCTTACTAATACATTATACATTCATAATTATTCATTTTCTAATAAAAATCATAACTAAATTCATACATTTACATCATGCTTACATCATCATCACTTAATTGTGACATTATAATTAATTTTTAATACAAATTTTTCTAAAATTTGTATATATCAAATTCATGCTAAAACAATAATCTTGAATGACTTAATTAGTAATATTAAGTGTTTTAATCATCAAAAACATCAATTTATCATCGTTCAAGGGTCGTTTCAGTGGTTTTCATCAAAATTCCAATTTTCAACTTTTAAACCATAAACTCTAATCTCATCATATACTTATCATCATAATCATAATTTCATATTATTTTCACACCAATAACATATAAAACAAGAAATTTGAACCAATTCATGAATGCAAAGTGTGTGCTCATTTTAGGATGTGACATATTTGGCATATGTCATAATCATAATGAGTAGCAATAACAAGTAAGATTCTTATGGATTTAAGCATAGCTACTAGTGAGAAAGTTTTGTCATAATCGATTCCTTGTTTCTGATGATAACCCTTTACTACCAAGTGAGCTTTATAGGTTACCACATTGCCATCCATATCAGTCTTCTTTTTGAAGACCCACTTGCACCCAATGGGCTTAATCCCTTCAGGTGGACCAATCAAAGTCCACACTTAATTCTCTGACATGGAATATATTTCAGAATTTATGGCTTTTAACCATAAGTCACATTCTAAACTTTTCAAAACTTCATCATAGTCTGTGGGCTCACCATTCTCAACTAATAAGACTTCCTTACTCTCATGAATAAGGAATCCATACCTCTCAAGTATAGTTCTTATTCTGGTTCAACGTTTACAAACTTATGTTTCCATAGGTTCTAACTCTACATCAGTAGGATCAATTGGTTGATCTACTTCATCTTATGGTGATTGAACTTCATCAAGATCAATCTTACTCCCACTGTCTCCTTTTAGAAGAAATACTTTCTCTAAGAAAATAGCATGCCTTGAAACAATAAGAAAATAACATGCTTTTAAACAATCACTTTTTATTCTAAAGGAAGATGGAAGTAATCTTTTATGGTTTCTCTAGGATATCCCATAAAATAACATTTGTTAGACTTCACCTCAAGCTTATCTAACATTGTCCTTTTAACATAAGAAGGATAACCCCATACCTTCAAATAAGATAAGATGGGTTTCTTGTTATACCATATTTTATATGGTGTAACTTCAACCAATTTTGATGGAACTCTGTTCAAAATATGAATATCAGTCTCCAGTGCATAGCCCTAAAATGATTTGAGTAATTCTGCAAGGCTCATCATGGATTGACCCATATCTAATAAAGTTTGATTCCTCCTTTCTGATACACCATTATGTTGAGGTGTATAAGGAGGTGACTATTGAGATGAAATCCTATTACCTCTGAGATGTTCAAGAAACTCTTGGTTTAAGTATTCACCACCTCAATCAGAATGAAGTGTTTTGATAGTCTTGCCAAGTTTTTCTCTACTTCATTTATAAATTCTTTGAACTTCTCAAAAGCTTCAGATTTATGCTTCATTAAGTACAAACATCCATATCTAGAATAGTCATCTATGAATGTAATGAAGTAGTTGTATCCACATCTGGCATGTATGGACATAGGACCACATACATATGAATGTATGAGTTCTAGTACCTCTTTAGCTCTTTCACCTTTTCCTTTAAAAGATGATTTTGTAATCTTGCCTAATAAACAAGATTCACATGTTTCATAAGATTCAAAGTCAAATGAACCAAAGTTGCCTAGTTTGTGCAACTTCGACATGCAAGTGCTATTTATATGCTCTAGATGATAGTGCCATAAAAAAATTGGATTAAGAGTATCAACTTTGATTCTCTTAGTTTGAACATTGTAAATGAAGTCTGTATTATTTAGTATATAAATTCCATTCTCAACACTTGCAGAACAGTAAAACATACCATCTTTAAACATTGAACAACAATTATTATTAATGAAAAAATTAAATCCTTGTTCAACAAGACAAGATACTGAAATAAGGTTCTTATGTAAACTTGGAATAAAATAACAACTATTAAATTCTAGCTTTAAACTAGAAGCTAAGTATAAAATATAGGTTTCTACTTCTAATGCAGCAACTCGTGCTCCATTAGCAACCCTGATGTCAGCATCATTCCTACTTAAGCTCCTCCTGCTGACTAGCCCCTGTAAATCATAACAAATGTGAGATGGACAGTCAATATCTAATACCTAGCTCTTGTTACTAGAAATAGCATTAAAGTTAACCTCAATCATAAATATACCTGAAGAAGAAGCTCAATTCTTCTTTACCATCTCCAGGTACTCCTTGTAGTTTCTCTTGCAATGCCCATCCTTATTACAATGGAAGCAAATACCCTTGGGGGTTTCTCTGTAACTTTCTTACCCATACTTCCTTTGGTCTTTAAGGCTGGCTTCTTACCCTTCTTCTTAACTATGCCCTTCTTTTTGGCAGGCCTAGAAGAACTAACTACCAGTGCTACTTTAGCACTCTTCTTATTGGCTTCTTGAGCATATTTCAACAAATTGATAAGCTCATGAATGGTAGTTTCTCCCTTATTCATTTGATAATCAAGCATAAACTATGGATAACTATCAGGTAGTGATTGCAGAAAAAGGTCAATAGCTAACTCTTGTTTCATTACAAAACCAAGACCCTCCAACCTCTTTATGTAGCCATGCATCTTAATGCCATGAAAGACTGCTGATGACCCCTCTGCCATCTTGCACCTAAAAAGTGCCTTTAAGAGCTCAAATCTCTTAGTCCTTGATTTTTCCTCAAAAAGCATTTTTAGATAAGTAGCCATAGTATGAGAGTTCATAGTCTCACATTGCTTTTGGAGATCATTCTCTATAGTTCCTAGCATAATGTTGTTGGCCATCTCATCATCTTGCTTAAACTTATTGTAAGCATCTCTGACTTTTTCAGAGGAGTTTGCTATAGGTGTATGTGGTAAGATTGATCTAATACATGGGCTACCTATTTGCCTTTTAAAACTATTTTGATTTGGCGAATCTAGTCTATGTAGTTGGATCCATTTAGTTTGTGCTTGAGAATTCCGCGGAGATCAAATTTTCTGGACATTTTAGAAAACTCTTGAGAAAAAGAAGAAATAATGTGCCATTAAAAACATCATGTATTTTGAAAACATAATAAGGTTTTTCATTTGTTTTTATCTTCCATTATTTTATTGCAAACTAGTAGCTCTCAATTACTAATCTGTGAAAGGTCATGCTTTGCCTTCCTTAGTGGGTCAGTATCCAATGACCATTAATCCTAATCTTGCTTATGCTCAATAAACTGGAACTTAATGTCAATAAGTAGACATCTCTTATGTCAATCATATCTCTATATGACTATTGAATCATTGGGTTATCAACTTCTCTTGATGCTTATGTTATCTTAATAACATAATTCCCCAAATCGGCCTATAATATTTTACCTTGGGTATGCCTAAAAAATAAATCATTTTATTTAAATCTGACCCACTTTTTAAACCTTGGATATACCCCATGTTAAATAGGCTTGAGTGTGCCTAATAACCTGAATGACAAGAAGCTCTCCACCCTTATCTTATAAAATGGAAGGCCTTAGACTTATATTCCTTTGAGGGATTTATTTCCTTTTATGTCCTCTAAAAACATTTAAGGTGGGTATATGCAATTGCTGCACCATGCATGGTCCTGGCTCATGCATGCTATAACATGCTCATACAACTCATGCATACATCATTATAACAATTTACAATATGATGATTATGAACTTTTAAGTCTAAGGTCAAACCTAGGTTATGCACAATTTTACAAACCCTAAAATTTGAAATAATACTATTCTATTACAAATTTTACCTTAGAGTTCCACTTTTGGTCACACCTTTGCTCCTTTACTCCTTTTGCCTCCTTTTGTATCTTTTACACCCTATGTAATCTATTTACAAATTTCAATAGTAGAAAACCAAAGTCACATTTAGAGGGAGTCGATGAGAAGACAAATACAAAAAAGATTTTAAGGAAAAGCAAGACTCACAGCCCCTATTTACCAAAAAGAAAAATGATGCATATGCTCAATCATATTGGGCTAAGTCCATAATCACCATCATGCCATTCATCTATCCATACATTCAAAATAAATAATCTTCTCTTAATGTCATTTTGGTTTTTCTATTTTAAAATTTAAACAAATTTTACCTTTTAAAATAGTGATTAGGCTTGCATTTAAAACATATAGATTACATGTTTTGAATTCTATTTGAATAAATTATTTATTAAATTAAATAATCATCCAACAGTAATATATTAATTATTTAATCACATTTTAAATATTAATATATCACTTAGAAAATAAAACAGAAGTCAAAAACAATAAGAATCCTTATCATGCTCAAAATTTTCCTTTTAAGAGGTTTAATTCAAATAAAATACTTATTAATCTCCAAAATTAATAAAATTTCATTTTTAAAACATTTAATGTATTTAAAACATTAAAATACATGAATTAATAAAAAACATGAGCAATTAATATTGAAAAACTTGAATATACTAAAATTAGATTTCTTATGCGCATATGAACATGATTTCCACAAAATCACATTCAAATCAAATCAAAATTCATTAAAAATGCTCCATCATCAAGTTAACATAATAACTAATTGATTCGTTACATTTTCAACACTTAAAAACACAATAATCAAGCAAGCACATTAAGAATAACATAAAAAAAATCCATTTGAGTTTTTAATAAGAGCATGCGCAACATATGAATTTTTATCTCATAAAATTTCCATATATGTATTCAGTTTTTTTGATAGAAACCAAGTTAATTGAGTGAAGAATAAGTGGTTAAATGCAAGCTACAATGAGTGAAAAATAAAAGCTTATGTATTCTATGCATAGATTGCAAACCAAATCGCTCTGATACCACTGTTGGTTTATGAAAAATATGTTTAGTAGTGGAAGATGTATTTTAAAAATTTTAAAACATGTGATTTCATTGGATCTAGTAATTTTATACATAGAAAACATCACATACAAAGAAGATTATATAAGGAGACTCTGAAAAACTTACTTATAAGTCGATCCCCTTCTTTTCTTGTCCTTCTAAAAAGTTGTAGCAAACTTTTCAATCCTCAAAGATATAGGATCTCTAAACTATCCACACAAGTTAAGAAAATGATTAGTAATCAAATTACTAGTTTTGTTAAAGAGCAATGGATGAAGAATGATAACAGAATTCGGTTTTCTTCTTGATGTTCTATCAAAATCGAATTATTTTTCCTTATTCTTGTACTTTAAAATTCTTGGAAAACAGAAGGAAAAAAGAGGTAGCCAAAATATGCTTCTGTCACTCTATTTGTTTTCACCCAAACATCATGATATAACCCTAATTAGGTTTAGATTATAATAAGTCATGTCCATATTACATGCTTTTGGTATGTGATTTGCATGTGACTGACTTAAATCTCCTTCCAGAAGCACATGACAATCATGTGTACTTCCATTTAATTCATCATACATGAATATGTTACGTGACATTTAATTAATTCCATCAAAACCCGTATATAACATACATGTATAACATGTCATCTTAAATCACTTGTATCTTGAATTTTACTCATCAGATTTCAACAATCTTGGTATCAAATCAAAGCTTTTTTCATGCTCTTTTTAATGAACATGAAAAATTTAGGTTATCTCATAACCATAAAACATTTACATCATCAACATCCATTCATGATTATCATTCTCTTACTTTTAGTATGTGACCTTTTGGGTTATTGGTATGTTGGCAATATATGAATCTATTATCAACTCTATTACATGTAAATCATGAGCAGTGTCTAGTCACACATCATGACTACCCAAATGTCAAGAGGTCATTAGTTTGACTACAACCCTTCTATATCAGATTCCATGTAATAAACTCCTTTCATGATCCACTATCTTATTTAGGTTTAAGTATAGATTAATGTCAACTTAATGCAGAATCAATTGGGTTAGATTATGCCCTAAATTTGATGTTTCATGTACCATAATCTTTATTCCTAAAATGCCCTTATGAAACTCATTCATCAATAAGCATTTTACTTTAGCAGAGATTCCTGAATAAAGAATATTACATGAATCAATGAGATAAAACACCTACATTTAATCTAGGGTGGTGAATCTTTTATTGATAAACTAATACCTTCAAGTACTTCACACTATATCCAACCTCTAAGTTATCAATGCCTTCTTTTAGGAGTCAAGATATAGTGATCCATAATTAAGATAACCTTATTATCTCAAGTCTTAAGGATACTTGCACTATTGATATGAGTTAGATATATTTCAGAGACATAGATCAATTATCCATATGAAATCTCACTGGCAAGGCCTCCAATGAGTCAGTCCCCTACTGTTCATCCACATGTTCACTTTAGACAACTCTTGTCATGATGAATGAGAATCATCCCTAAAGGAAGTATAACATGTGTTGGTCTTAACTACATTAATAATATCCATTCTTATTAATACATTGATCAAGGATAATTTAGATATTGAACATTTGCATACAATAAGAATCTCATTTCATAAACTCTTTATGAATTCCTTTGAACTGTTCCAATATCTTGGAATTCATTATTTAGTTAATAACCTTTCAAGTAAACTAAATAATGAATAATGCCTTTTATTGATAAATCATTCAATTAATTACAATAAAACATGATGCTCTAGAGCATACACTAATAATTATTAATTTTAATTCATGCTATTATGCTCATTTTATCAGTACTATATGATGCATGCTATACCATGTCATCTTTCACATGTTATGCCTATGCTATGTCATCTTTTACATGTCATGCCTATGCCATATCATCTCTCATATAGCATGCATATGCCATGTCATCTCTCACATATCATGCCTATACCATGTCATCTTTCTCATATCATACCTATACCATGTCATCTTTCTCATGTCATGTCTATGCCATGTCATCTTTCATATGTCATGCCTATGCCATGTCATCTTTCATATGTCATGCATGTGCCACATCATCTTTCACATGTCATGCCTATGCTATGTCATTTTACATGTCATGCCTATGTCATGTCATCTTTTACATGCCATGCATATGCCATGTTTCATTCACCATGATTGCCATATCATGATGCCATGCCATGATTACCATATCATATTTACCATGCTACATCTGCTATGATTGATGGTATGTTATTTTGTTGTGTGCTTATTTCATTCTTATGAATGATTGCTTCCTTAGGATAATTAACTTGACTAAAATGGTAAAATAAAACTTGAAACTTTGAGGGAATAAATCTTTACCACCCAAACCCATCTCTGAAGGATTTGACTTAGCACTCATGTTATAGGTTGGTTGAACTAAATCTGAAACCATTCGATGTGATTCCAACTTGCAATTATTTTGAGTTCATTTTAGTCATTAAGGTAGCCCTTGAAGAAGACTACATTTTCACTTTAAGCAAATCCCCGATGCCATTTATTGCAAGCCTCACTCTGGGGCTCAACAAAAGCTCTGCCCACAATGGCAACTCCATTAGGTACCTACGATAAAAGAGTGGTGGAATTAAAATCTTAGAGTTTTATATTGATTTTCCCATTCTAGTTGGGTTAGTTATATTGCATATCATGTACATAGTTTGCGTTTGCATACCATCATTTATCCCATGTCAAACTTATGATTATGGATGAGTAAGTACCTTGGACTCCATTTAACTGCTCGGGAAAGCAAGTCTACCTTCACCATTTGTTGCTTTGTACTAAGGATCATTGATGATTCCTTGAATGGATAAATGTTAGGTATAGTCCTATATCAATGATTTCATTTAGTTGGATAGGTTGTGGATAATGTGGCAGGGGACCTTAGTCTATTCTTTCCGAACTAAAGCCCATGTAGCTAACCATAACAACATTCCAAAACTAGGACCTTTTGTTCTCATGCTATATGAATCTATACCTTATCATATAAGTCAATTTACCTAAATCTTACCACTTTTCCTACCTCGTATTGCTTTACTAAGAGTTAGTATCCTTTCATGATTCTGTGTTAGTTACATAACCTCATGCTTATTCCATTTACATTCTCTTGTCATAGTAATATGATCATGCCAAAATGCTATTGGATATTTTTCATAATCCCTTACATGATCAGGCAACGATCATCCTTTTGCTTGCCTCACATGCTAAGAGTATCGTTCATTGAGTTCCTAGTGTGACTTCTGGGTAGTATCCCACCTAGGAGATGTTTAACCGACCAAATTCTATAATCTGAAACATTGCTTAGTCCTGGGGGTACTTGAATCTTAAGATGCCACTTTCCAAAGTCTTCAAGAATCTCTTAAACGCTAAACTCATTAAGCTACTTAAGACAAACTTCCAAACACCACTCCCAGCCTTAGTAGATACCAAAGCCTACTGCTATTACCACTAGCATCATGGCCACAACACTGATGATTACTGGTCTTTCAAGTAGGTCATTTAGGACGTTATTAATTTAAGTAAGCTTTAAGATCTTGAGAAATCCAAACCCTTAACAAAAAGAAACCATTACCTAATTACCATAAAGCCAACCATGCTTACATGATCCAGTATGGGTTACCAGAATCTTTGGTTCTTAACTCTTTCTCTCCTCTTAGTAGTGAGGAGATTTCTTAGCTTCTTACTATTAGTTTTCAGCATGTGGTGCATTCAACATTGGCGCTATTGATATATGGTATGATAGTTTATAGGATGAGTCTACAGCTACTTAAGATTCCTTTAAGTCTGAATCAATAAAGGTTTAAAAATTGAAGAAAGGTGAGTCGATTGAGACTCTCAAGGTAGCCAAGCCAATACCCAAGGCTACCAATTAGTAGAAGGGATTAGGTGCCAACAAGTTATCCTCTTGGGTTCGTAACATGACCCAAAATGGTAAGGTGTTCACTCCTTCCAACCTCGAGAAAAAGTTGAATGCTCTAAAGAAGTTAATTAAGGCTACTTTTGTTAAGGACATGGCTGGTCTAAGCAGAGCTCTAGCCCTACAACCTATGGACAAGGGTAAAGAGGTTGCCCAGCCTGAGAATGTAGTCGTCAAGTAGTTGAAGAAGACATAGGCCAATATCAGTTTCTGGGACTTGGTGCTATCTTCCTAATAGCATCAATGGTCTATCGTCAAAGCACTCTCTAGCATGAGGATTTCTCCATCTACCTCTATCTTCAACATGAAGAGTCTATTTATGAATTAGGAATTAAATTTTAGCATGATTACTTTCTCAGATGTAAATTTACGGATTGAAGGTATTCAATACAATAAGGCACTCTTCATCAAGCTACATATCATGAACTTCTCCACTCCCTATGTCATGGTGGATGATAGTTTTGGCATCAATGCTTATCTGCTTAAGGTGTTGCCTAAGCTAAGGATTCAACTTTCAAATTTGAAACCATCTAAGACTATCATCAAGGCATATGATGATTCTAATTAAGAGGTGACTAGCACCTTCACTGCCACTGTGACTATCGGGCTGATCAAGTCAATGGTAGAGTTTATAGTTCTTGATATACCAATGTCATTTGCTTTATTGTTAAGCTGGCTATGATTTCATTTATTGGGAGGTGTACCATCCACCTTGCACCAAAAAATTAAGTTTCCACATGACGAGGGTGTGGTTATTATTGGTACCGATGATGAGGTTACCTTGGCCTACATCAAAGATAATGTCCATCTCATGACTAGTTTTCAGATTATCATGATTGGAGAACTTATGTCATACTTGTACCAACTGAGTCCTGTTATGGAGAAGATGTTACACAACATGAACTTTGTACATGACAAAGGTTTGGGCTGGTACTAGCAGGGTTAAGTGGATTTTAACATTCTTACAATTATATGGGAGGAGAGATATTGCATTGGGTTTGATCCTTACATGTCAGACAAGCAAGAAGAGTGTAAGATGGCTGCCTTTGTCTAAAGAGAGACGTAGTATGATTGAGCTCCTAAGTTGCCTAACTTGGATGACTTCTTTGATAAGCAGTTCACCATCTTTGGTGATGTTTGTGACCTATCAGCCTTGACAACATCCAAGAAGGTCACTACCACTTCTGCCACCATCAACCCTAATGATGACTTCCAGATCTTTGGTGATGTTGCTAATCTTATCATCGATCACCTTGGGTTGGAAGCCACTATAGTTACTGCACTAGAGACCAAGCTATAGAATTTGGATATGAGGGATTTGCTTCTAGAGAAAGTCTATAAAGACATCACCATCTTAGTAGATAGTACTTTTGATACACTTTTGTATGAGGATGATGATGTCTCTATTTTTCTTCCTTTTAATGATGATGTAATCCCTTCAAAATTTGATGCAATGAAAAATAGTTTTACTTATGTTTGCGTTATGTAGTCAGATGACATTGTTCATGAACATGAGCATTATACAAGCATTTTTGACATTAATATATTATAGATAGAAACTATTTACATTGGTATAGATGATAGGCCCTATCCTATCTAGATTGCATTTGACTTAAACCTTGATGAGAGAACATAAATCATTAAAGTGTTGAAATAATGTATAAAAGCCTTTTCTCTAGACTATGAAGACATGCAAGGTGTCAACAAAACTATAACAAAACATAGAATTTTGATCAAGCCTGAGTTCAAGCCAGTTAAATAGAAGCTGCATTGGCTCTAATTATGATAGGCTTACAAGGTTAAGGAGGATATCTAGAAGCGGTTGGATGTTAAATTCATCAAAGTGGTTGACCATCTTGAATGGTTGGCCAATGTGGTTTTGGCTCATAAGAAAGGTGTTGACAAAATATCTAGGAGCTTGAACTTAGTAGGTAACCCTTTAATAGCTCAAACTAAAAACTCATCCAAGTCAAGATCAGAGCCCATGCCCTTGGTCTTCATGATAGACTGCAGTTGTTCTATCTTTTGTTTTAAAGCAGAGGGCTCAAACTTACGCATATCATGCATATGGAGTGAGACCTCATCATCTATCTCAGCATCATGTAGATTGACTGCTTTCCCCTCATCCCTCACAGGAGCTGGTGGGGTGATGAAATCTCTAGGACTGAGAGCTTTTTAGATCTGTTACTATAGAAGAGTCTTGAAATCATTTATCACATCCTCATTCTTAGCACACAATACATTAATGATACGAGTTATATGCATTACTTTCTATATGATTTTTAATTGAGATGATGACATGGAATTATGCAATATGTGAATGATATTGAAAATAAATAATGTGTTACTTGATAGATGTTATGATGATAATATGAGAATAATTAACAAAATCACTGATTTCAGATTTAGTGAATGATAATTTGATGGATATGATATCAAGAACACTTAATATATTTAAATGTGATTGATTAAGACAATTGATTAAACGTACGTGTAAGAGTAGCGCGCCCCGGACGCAGGAGCGCTGCACGCTGTTCGGCGTGAGATGCCGTGGTGCTTGCTCTCAATGGCGCAATTCCATAGTTTATTCTTTCTTTAACCTAGAAAGATCGCGTCGAGGTTATTAAGTGGAGTCGCCACCCAGTTTGTTTTATCAATTCAATTGAATGACTAGAAAAACTGGGAAATAAAACCTGGGCCTTCCTGTGTTGGAAAGCGGCCTGAATTTCATCAGAGTTTGGGTTCGGGATTTCAAATTTATTAATGTTTCGTTTTATTATATTCACTTATTTAATCTCAATGAAATTTCCTAAACACGCGATTAGGTTTAAGTTTGTTAGCATACTCTTTCATGGCATAAAGCATACAAGGGACACATCACATGTTATAAACATAAAGAAAGCATAAAGAAAGCAATAAAGGCAGGAAAATGAAAAGCAAAATAAAGTGTGGGTATTTAAATACAACCCACCCAAAAATAAAGAAAAGCAAATAAATGGAAATAAAAGCAATTTGGGTATTTAATACAACCCAACCAAAATAATAAAAAAAAACAATAAAAGCCCTAATGTTGGGCCCAAGGCCCAATTCCTTCTTCCAAGTCCCAAGGGTTTGCCTTTAGGTTTTGGGCCTCGAGCCCAACCCGTTTACTTCATCCAAGTTTTAACCGAATTCTGCAAAATAGGAAACAAACGCATAAAAGGGAACAAATGCAAATAATAAATGGCACTAATCATGAAATCACACACAAATCACGCAGACATGCCTAAATTAACGTAAGGAAAATGCGAAAATTGAAAAATAAAATTGGAAACTCAAGATCATACGCGATCGCGTATGATATTATGAAGATCATACGCGATCGCACATGATGATATGCGAATGAGGAAAAAGGCAAAATAAATCATATACGCATGCTTAAAACGTAACATATGACATTCGGTAATCAAAATAAAGCAAAATTGAACATATGCGAATGAACATGATCATACGTGATCGCATATGATATGGAGATTATCATATGCGATCGCACATGATAATGCATGAAATACGAAGTGAAAGCAAAACATGAAAAAGCATACAAAATCAATACGCAAAGCAATAAAACGAATCATTTTTCAGCATTTTAGGCATGAATATGATGAAAAAACACATAAAAAAGTAATATAAAAGTAATGGATTAATAACCTCTTGTAGAT